>PVJA010044558.1:0-16080 GCA_004027025.1 Myocastor coypus | reverse complement strand
TATTACTCTATAACATAGGTACTTGAGCTTATCATCACTGGCTTTCTGAGTATCAAATATCTTTGACTTAGCTTGGAAATGATATTTTCTTACCATCATTGATATTCTAATAACTTTCCATACAATGTGATATAAGCAGTTACACAATTTTGACACAGATATTTGGAAATTCAAGGAAATACAAAATTGTAGCCTGTCAAGAACATGGTTTTTGGCCCAGTCTCTTATTTGCAAGTACTACTCTTGAGAGACAGAATGACAATAACTGAGTTTACACCAGAAGCAGTACATATCAAAAAGACATAGTTTTAGCGTTACAATGTGCTATAATCAATATGCTGAACCTTTTGAAGGTTCTTGAGACCAATATCTGATTCATCCTGTGTACATAAGTGTATAGTTTTGCTATTGATGTTTTCTCCTTTATCTGCTTCCAGTCACTTCTAATTTTAGACTAGTAGTTGTTTTTCAAAAAACTAGCCCCTAAATCTGAATTAAAAAATCATATATTTTTCTTTAGAAAAAAAATCATCATAGGCTTATCCTAAAAATTACCAAATGGGAGCTGAGGATATAGCTCAGCAGACAAAGTGCCTGATTTGGTAAGCACAGGGGCCAGAGTTTGATTCCTCGTCCTGCATGCCATGCCAGCCCCGACCCTGGAGCATGCTGAGCCAGCAACAAATGGAAGTGCAGGCCTGTAATCCCAGTGCTGAAGAGGATGAAAACAGGAAGATCACTACAGATCAGAGCTGCATAGTGCAATTCTGTACCAAATACACAAAATGAAAAAAAAGGGGAAGTGGGGAATAGCTCAATACAGTAATCGCTTGCCTGGCAAGTACAAGGGCCTGAGTTCAATTCCCAGTTCTGAAAGAAAGAAAGGAAGGAAGGAAGGAAGAAGGAAAGAAAGAAAGAAAGAAAGAAAGAAAGAAGGAAGGAAGGAAGGAAAGAAAGTAGAAGAAATTGCTAAATGTAGCACAGACACTATTACTAGATATTTCTTTTAAAATTTATTTTCCATTATTTTGAGAACAGTTTAAGTATCTCAACTGTACTGACTTTGTCTTTTACTTACTGTTTCAAAGGGAATTTGATCTGGATGTATTTATCATTTTATGAATTTCTTTATAGTTATTACATTTTTCCAATTAAATACGCACATATTATAAACATATATTTGGTATGCTCACAGTGTAGATTGTTGAAAATGGGTGATGTAGTCTTTCTATATTTTAGAACTTATCCATGATCATGAGGTTGTGTTCACAAACTGTTACTCTTTTTATCTAGATATTTCCCTAAAACTTCCTGTAGTCATGGGGAGGGCACTTCAGAGGTGGCTGAATCTACTGTCTGATGCTGGGGTTAGAATGTGTGATAAATTCAGGTTATCTGGGCACCACCCTAATTCCAGCAGCCTAGAGAGAGTATTAAAGGGGCAAAAAGATGCAATTCGGTTGTTGATAATGCTGTCTTCTGCCTGCCATGGGCTAATCTACAGGACTCCCCCTACCAAGTTACCTGCCCTTAAGTTAGCCGATTACGGACTGAAATCTCTACAAATTGTGCAAAGTATACCTTAACCATTTAGGTTGGGGTGTTGGGTATTTTATCTCATCAATGAGAAAAATAATGAAGATACAATGTCTTCTGTTTATGATAATCTTATTCCATTAATAGAGCACTGATGGGACCAAAGAAACTAAATTATTCCACTTTAAGATGAAAAATTTCAAGAGGAAAGTTGTTGAGTTGATGATTTATAATAAAATGATTCAAGCAATGAATTTTTATATCTCCCTACATTAAAATATATTTTGCTTTATGGGATTGTACTATCTTTTGTGATGTGTAATTTTTCTACAACATTAGGTTTCTAATAATACCAACACCTTTTTACATTATTACCCACTATCATTAAGTAATTGAACTTAAAAAAACATATTTATCTTTATAGCTGGAAATTCAAGTGTCATATTGCACATGTGTAAGAAAAAGGTTTAAAGAAAATATAATTACTATTTTTTATTGATAAAAAAGTTAACCACTTAAATAAAGTTTTACCTTTATTTTATTTATTTATTTATTTATTTATTTATTTATTTATTTTTGTCTTTTTGAGACAGGGTCTCACTGTGCAGTTCAGACTGGCCTTGAGCTCACTTTTGTAGCCCAGGCTGGTCTCAAACTCGCACCGATCCTCCTGCCTCCGCCTCCCGAGTGCTGGGATTACAGGCGTGAGCCACCACGCCCGACTAAAGTTTTACCTTTAAACATTCTGTGATATGTTAAATATAAATAATAAATAGAGGTTTAAAGGGCTCTCTAAGTGCACTAAGAAAGGAGAATTTCAGATTCTGACCATTGCTTATATTTTCTCTGGAGTTCTAGGAGAGTACAGAATAAATATTAGAATAAAGAATAACTATTATTTTTCAGAATTTTTTAAATTGAGATTCAAGTGAGATGAACATCAAAGACTAAAATAATTATGAGATCCAATATACAAAATTTAAACTCTATGAAAAAAAAAAAAAAAAAAAAAAAAACACCTCAAAAGGGCTTGGAATACAAAGACCAAAGAAGCAAGGAATGAACCCAAATTGACAACAGTCCTCTTGATAAAAGTTTGGAAAATCAAAACATCCATCATTTGAGTGGTGAAAAAATTCTACATACAATTCTGCACATGATACAGATATCTTTATACAATGAAAACAAATAAATTCAGCCTTGGACAACTACTTACAATATTTGTTCATAGCTAAGACAAAAAGAACATAATGCCGAGTGGGAATTTGGACTTAGAAGAAAGATATGGTAAATGTGGATAAACATAAAAGACAGTATATCATCTGCTGTCTCCTCTATTTAAGCTATCTCACAAACCCATTCTGTCATTTCCTTAACTCTTAGGCTAACTTCATCTCTAACCAGGCTTTGTGTTTCAAAATATCCTCTTGATTGTCCTAAATTCAATCTTGGCCCAGCCAAAATCACATTTTCCACAGAACAATCAATGTATATTAACAGAAAAGCAAGTCATGCTACCGAATATCTACAACCCCTTGCAAGATCTGAATATATTCTCATTGCATTTATCTTATCCTGTTATTTTTCTCGTTACAATAATCAGTACATTGCCTATTGTCTTCATCATAGTTGTTCAGAGTCCGAGATGAAGAAATGATTTCTTGGCTAAACATTATTACTACATATCTTTGTTTTTTCATTGCACAAAGAGAAAGTAGCTGTATATAAAGCCCAATAGTTCATAACACTAGTAGATTAACAGCTCATCTGGCATTATAGGAGGCTGTTTACTTGAACCTTTTACAATTTAGCATATTAATATGGCTTTCCTTTTTATACTTCGTGGTTAGACTTTTCTGCTGGATGCTTAAGACCAAGATAAAGCAAGTTTGCTGTCTCCCTTCTTTTTTCTCTCCCATTCTCACTTTCTCTGTCCCTCCTTCTGTGCTGCTCTCTTTCTCTCTTTTTCTTTCATGTTGGCTTTTTGAGATAATTTTTACAACTGAAATGAGACTCTCTGGGGCCTTTTCAATTTCTGCTCAATAACTTTTAGAACACTGCTTCCTTATTTTTGCATTATAGCACTTTCACATCTATGTGCCAATCTATAGATATATAATTTGTACATGTGTGATTTTAGTGTGCATAACTCAGTGTTGCCTGTTGCAGTATTATAGACAACCTCATAACACCTGATATCAATTTCATACTAAGCCTAAGACCTATATAGAAATGTTCATATGTGCTAGTATAAACTGGCATATATGATTAAATTCCAACAATGATCTGTGATATAACACTATTGCTGTCCACATGCTATAATCAATGAATATGAACACATTGAGAGTAACAGATAATGAATGATTTCGATAGATTCGCTAAGTGAATCTTTTATGTCACTTGAATTGCAGAGTAGGTGCTTTGATAGCTCAGTTTCAAGCTCTTAATTCTTCACTGGACCACTCAATCATAACTTTAGAGCATATGAAATAATTTCCTGATTACAGATTATACAATGCACGTGTACACAACTATCTTATCCACTAGGTCTGCTATAAAATATACCATACACTAGATCACCTGTAGTGCAGATTTTTTTCATAGCTATAGGGGCGGGTAGTCGTAAAGAACTGTTACCTTTACTTACTGTATCACAAAGCTTTTCTCTTAGTAGCTGTATCCCTGGCATTTCCTCTTGTAATAAGGAAATCAGTCCTACTGGATTAGTGTACAGAACTGATAACCCTATTCTATCTTAATAACTCTTTAATATTGTATTTTTAAACATAGTTACCCTGTTGGCTAGAACTTCAATATAGGAGTAGAGTATATTATTTGGTCCGTGAAAGAAATACCATTTGGTAGTAAACTCCAAAAATATTCTGTACCACTTGTTATTCTTTCTGTCTTATTTTATTTTGTACTCTTTTTTAAAAAAAGTTCCATAAAGACAACACAATTTTAAAACGATATTAAACTTTGTAGAGAAGGATTTATTCAATAATTTTATTAAGAATGTGTTTTATGTTATAAATGTGATGCTATTTGCTTCCAATCTGAAGTTATTTAAAGATTTTAATTGAAAAATTATATGATAACTAATACAGCAAAATGATTTTCAGTATATTTGTAATTTTTATACTTTGTCACTTTTATTTTATTTATTTATTTATTTATTTATTTGTCTTTTTGAGACAGGGTCTCGCTGTACAGTTCAGTCTGGCCTTGAGCTCAGTTTTGTAGCCCAGGCTGGTTTTGAACTCTTACCAATCCTCCTGCCTCAGCCTCCCAAGTGCTGGGATTATAGGTGTGCACCACCAGGCCCGGCTATCACTTTTATTTTAATGTTTGCAGTATTACAGCAGATTTTACTCAAAATGTTTTGTTAAATAATAATGTCAACATTGAAACACTAATTTCAACTGTATCATGTTTTTTAGCTTCTTAAATCAATTTTGCTATCAGAAACACAATGAATATAATCACAAAAGATTCTTTTAATGGACAGAAAAAAGAACCTCGATTCTTTGCTCCCTGGAGCCAAATTTATTACAACAAACTTACTTTATTTAGCAAAGGTAGAATTTAATTTTTATTGCATTTAATAAATAATAACAATGTGACAGTTTCAAAACAGGTTAGGCATACATTTCCAGTATTTGATACAATGCATATTTTTGTCCTCATACTAGTTATACAGAGCACAGAGTGGAGACATGATAATTTTTCTAATCATTATTGATACAAAAAAGTTTCTTCTCATTGAACTAAGAGAAAGTAGTTGTATACATAATCCAATGTTCCATAATTGCGGTGGGTTATTGGCAAAACTGGCAATGATAGAAGCTTTTGATTTAAGCCTTTCACAGTTCAGCATACTAATCTAGCATTTTATTTTATGCCTTGTGGTTAAACTTTTTTTCCTTGTGTGGTTAAGGGCTAGTTAAAGCAAGACCTGTACAACAAAACATGAAACTTTTGTATCTCCAAAGGTTAGTCAGATCCTCTCAGGATTTACTTTATAACTGTGTGCAGTGCTTTGTAGAAATGTTGTCAATGTTAGCCATCTGGATGAGTCACAGCCATTGCTTGACCAGTTTGCTCTCTGTGAAACCCTGAGATTTTTTTATGAAGACCTTATTTTGATTAAATTGTGTCTTTGACAAGATCAGTGTGAAGTATTTGGATAGGGTCAGTGACCCAACAAACCTATTATGTTTTCTTCCTACAGAATTAAGAAAAATCTAAAAACAAAACATTAAGTGTCAATGAAGACAAAAATGTCATATTTTGAATAACCTACTTTTGAACATGCCTTTGATGTGTAACTACAATGACTTTTGAAAAAAAAAAAACACCCACTCATTAAGTTCTTACATAAAAAGCCATGAAAAGTGAGGCAGGCCTCTGAACACTTTCTTTAAAAAGTTTGACAAAGAATAATCAGGGTAAAGTGAAGTCTATAGCGAGGCCAATATGAAAGAGCAAAAGAAAATGGTTTTGAACTCAGCGATTTCTTTCATTCTAAATGAAAACCATTAAGTCATTATTCTTCTCGGAGAAAGTCAGTCAGGGGTGAGAAGCAACACCGGGAAAGATTAGTTTTGACTGTGATGCCATCTATGTTTTGATTTAAACCATATGGAATATTAAATTGAACACGTTAGCAAGTTGCTTACAGCCCATAGAAAAAAATTAATATTTTCAAAAATGGATGAAATAGCACAATTAAGCAAAACAAAATATTGACAAAATAATTACATACACTGTTAGCAAATTCTTAGTTTTCTAGGTAATTATTTTTATGTCTTCAACATAAAATGATTGCCACTGGATTTTGGATTGATTCCGGCATGAAAAACGAGTACAATATCTAGCTAAAAGCTAAAGAGAAATGTTGGATGGATATTAATACTAAGCAGTTATACACTACGTTATTTTGCCTGTGTGGCAGTTCCCTAGAGTTAGGATTCATATAAGAAGCTCAGTTACATGTATCCAAATAAAATGAAGATTTTACAGAACAACTGTTATTTTTCATAGCATTTTGAGTTAGTTTCCATAGTGCACTATCAAGATCGCAGTTCCCTTACAAATACCTGAGAAAATTTATAAAATGGGACAACATCTGAAAAAAGAACACCTGTATGTAAATTGCTTTTCATGGACAGAAGTGATCCTGATTATTATCTGTAACAAAAACATGACTCAAGTTGAAATCTTAATATTTGGAGTAAGCATGATTGATATGCTAATTGGAACTGCAAGCTACAGCTAGTCATCATTCTATTCCTGAGCATAACTGTTAGGCACAGCAAATCAAAATTTTGGACTACTAGTGAAATTTGAATATCAGATAAATAATGAGCTTTATAGTATAAGTATGTCACGTAGAAGTGGGGCATAGTGCTGAAGTATTGTTTGTTGCTGCTTTTTATTAAATCATCAGTGAGAATTTTCTGTATTGCCTACCCCTAATGGCAAGACGCATATTTGTGCATCTGTCTCCAGAAACATGCCACAAAATATACTCTTTTATTGAAATCTTAATTTGATAAAATTATGATTGTAATATTTTTATAGCAAGGTTACAGTACTTGCATTTTTTATTCTTTATGAAATAAACTCCATTTATGGATTTTTGAGATATATGTGCATATGAACTTTAAATATTTTAGCTGAAAATATTGTCTTTTGAATTAATGTAAAAAGCTAGTCAGAAGAACAGAGTGGTCAGTGTTATTCCTTAAGAGTTATATATGTATGTTCCAGTGCAGAAATTATTTATTAAGGTCAGTTTTGTTGACATTTTAAGATCTTTAAAACAGTTACTTAAATATTGATATTTGACTTGGTAAGAAATATATTTTTAGATTTTTGACCAAACTGAAAACTTTAGTATGTCTTTCAAGAACCATGTTTTTCTGCAATGGAAATGACTAAAGGATACTATAGGCATAAATTAGGCTTTTAAAGATCACTTTTCCAAGCTATAACTTTATCCCCAGGAGGAACTATATTTGTTGAACTATGTGGCCACATGGCTTTTTATTTACACCATATGATAACATGGAATCTGAGACACTGAAGCCTGGAGATTTTTTTGTAACACTCTCTTGTGTTAGTCTATTTTCCATTGTGATCACAAAATACTTGAGCTTAATGGCATCATGCAGAAGACAATTGTATTAAACTCAGTTTTGCAGGCAGAATGTCGAAGACTGATGACCCCACAGACAGGGCACTGGAAGACACCCTTGGCTCATTGCTGCAAGGGAAAGCACATAGAATGAGAAAAAACCACAAGGCTGGAAACCAGACTAATAGGAGACAAAATATGAAAAGGAACTAGGCCTTGTCTTTCAGAACAAATTTCCTTCATGAGAACTAACTCTGGAAACTACCTCAGTCCCTTCTGAGTTAGTGCTTCAAATAATATCTCCCTAGGCTCCATCTCTTAAGTATCCTTTCTCAGAATCATCATAGTGAGGACTCAGATTCCAACACAGGGGCCCATAGGACACATTCACACTACATCCAACCTAGGCCTCTCGGTGATACCATGTCAGGCCTCTAGGCTTACAGCCAGATGCTATTTTCAGAAAGAGTGAACAAAATCAAAATGGTAATGGTAATGTAAGAAATCATGTTTAGACAGGCAAAATGTGAGTACCTTTTGCTGGGATGACATTAACCAGGTGTTCTTAGTAATTTAAAAAGCATGATAAATCAAGCAAATATCTTATCCAGCCATTTCTTTCACAGGAATATTTTTTTCAATGTTATAGAAAACTTTAGATTTTATCCTGTTTGCTCTGAATGGAATGAAGTGCTTTATTTATATCATCTATTGGAACATAAATGGGTATTTGTTGGATATTTCCTGTGACAGTAATTTGAAAACAGCCAAAGCCGTTTGCTCACTCATTCTGTGAGCAAAACTATAGCAAGTACTTGTTAGAAGAGACGTGATTTGAAGATAGGCAATCTCCAGTAATTCCAATAGTTTTCTGTATGTAACAAACTTGACTTTTATCTGTCTTCTAGATGAAATGAATGACCATCAAAGCACCCTCTCCTATATCCTGATTAACCCATCTCCTGACACCAGGCTTGAGCTGAATGATGTTGTGTAAGTTGATCATAAATCTCACTGTAGATATGTTTGTTTATTTATTTATTTATTTATCTATTTATTTATTTATTTATAAATATTGAAGCAGGTCTCAGAATTTATGTCTAAAAGGAAGGATGCCCATCAGGAGGTTGAAAAATCAGATTAACATTATGTCTTGTTTCTCTTAGGAAAGAAGATAATTTTACAACTTCATTAAACACATCATCCCCTTTTGATCTTAGGCTATTGTTTAAAGTTATGATTGAGGCATGTGTTTTAGAAAACTAATTCATTTTTATATTTTGATTTCTCCCACTATGGCCTTTAGTCTTCTTAGATAAAAAAAAAATACTTTAAGAATTTGGTATCATTTTGCTTCAGTAAACAAGAGCACTTTATGTATTGTTGTCTTTAATACTACACTATACCACAATGTATGTAGAATTATTTAAAAAATCATAAATATAAGAAGCTCTTGTTAACCTTATTGTGGATCAGAGGAGTTCACATTTGTAATCCCAGAGAAAAATTAGTGGTATTCCAATAAGTAATTTTAACCTGCCACTTCCAGTGGAATCCGTGGTAAGTATAAAGACATTGAAGCCTATTTATACCTGTGGGAGCCAAGGTGTCCTAAATCCAGCTACAATGATGGCTTCCACCTGGGCCAAAGCAGGTTTACCTATTCATGACTAAGGGAGTGACTCAGATGCATGCAGGAGAGAAAGGTGAGAAGTAGTTGACTACTGTGAGCAGCCTACTAAAAGGCCAGAAATCACTTCTCACTTCTGCCATATGGAGAGAGAGAGAGAGAGAGAGAGAGAGAGAGAGAGAGAGAGAGAGAGACAGAGAGAGACAGAGAGAGAGACAGAGAGAGACAGAGAGACAGAGACAGAGACAGGGACAGAGAGACAGAGAGAGACAGAGGAAGAGAAGGGACTGCCAAAAGTAGTAATATGCATATGACAGATTGAGGAGTATCTAGTGTTTTGAGTCAGTGCTTCTGTCTTGGTATGTAGTTGTCATGCCCTGAGATGTCACAGCATCTTCTCTCAAGGCTCAATCTCATCCAACAGTGTGATGCCTCTTGGCTTAGCTCACATAGGCTTAGCTGTATCACAGGCCATGCTGCTCTAAGCCTAGGTCACACAGTCCTAGCTGTGTCACAGGCCATGATGTCTCTAGGGCTAGCTAACATAGAGCTAGTGGTGTCAGAGGCTATGGTGTCTCTCATCTTAGCTCACACATGCCTAGCTATGTCATAGACTATCATGTCGTCTCTCAACCTTGCTCTGCTTGAGAGCTATGGGCAAGATATCACTGACCTGTCCTATTGCTTTATTTGTATGTCTATTATTTTTGGATATATCAAAATAAGAATGCTTTTATTTCTAAAGTAAAGTTTTTAGTCAAAGTTGCATTAGAATTAAATATTTAATCTTTTCTAAGAGATTTTAGTTATTAACTACAGTAATAGTATAATAGTTATACATTATTTAAAATATATTGCAAACTTTTTTTCCTCATTAATTTAAACAAAACATAAAATTAAGAATTTTGCAATGTGATTCACCTTGGAAAACATGTATAGTATGAATTACTCTCATACTGAGAATGTTATTGAGCTACATAGAACATTCCAGTGCTTGAAGGTGCCAGGCATAATGCTTGCCTTTAGAGGCTACCTGCATCAGGACTTCAGCGAGAGCCATTTGTACTGCTTAAAGCCACTTTAGGGATAAGGAAATACTGTAGTCAGCTCCATATATATCAATGCACAGAAGTAGCACACAGCACTCATCTATAAAGGAGGGCCATCCATATGGTCTTCCACATTAAAGTATGGAAACAATGGCAAAAATTATTCCAGCTAATGTATGTTTATAAGAGAAAAATATGTAGAATAATGAAATAATACCTCAAAGGAAAACATGAAGTATCACAGCGAGATAGTTCAAAATGCCTTCAAGTTCCTAAAAGTCCAAGTAAAATAGATAAAAGGCATGAGAAAAAAGACTTGTGAGAATAATTTGATTTACTGTAAAGTATGGGTTGGGCATCAACAAAGTACTATCCAAAGGATGTGAAACAGACTTAACAAACATTTTCTTTGACTTAAGTGTGCCTATACTTAATGAGCCACATTAAAATTTAAACATTAAACATTGAACAATGACATGCAAAACAATTTCCACTAATTAATAAATCACCAAACAAGTAATTCTTTTGTAATTTCCAGGAAGAATGATGGCTGCACAGGATGAATTAGGCTCTGAAAGAGACTGGATTTGTGTTGAGAGAGAACTGAGGATATTTTAGAACATGGAAAATGGCTTAAGAAAATATACAGATGGGGCCCAGCAGGATGGCTCAGTGGTCTAAAGCGCCTGCTTAGGAAAGCTTAGGCAGCTGCAGGGACCGCGGTTCGATCCCTGGCACCACATGCTGCACCAGCCCTGTCCTCGGGGAGGCCTGAGCCAGCCATAAAAATAAACAAACAAACAAAAGTTCTGAAACAAAAAGAAAAAAAAAAGAAGAAAATATACAGAAATTACAAAATAGTGTTTTAGTTTGTAATTTTGACAGGAATGTGTGCTGTTTTTTTTTTTTCCTAGGGTATCTATTATTAAGCACTTAAACTGTAATTTTTTAAAAAAATGTACATATCACAGGGCCTATAGGCTCTCACTACACAGATCAGACTTGTGGTGATCCTGCTGTTTTCAGCCTCTGAAGCACTGGTATTACAGGCATGCTCCCTGATGCCCAATCTCAATCTCTGTGAGGACGAGGCTGGGACAGAATCTAATCCCAGTTCCCGAGCCTGCCTAAGCTTGTCTAAGCAGGCACTTGAGATCACTGAGCTCTCTTGCTGGCCCAATTGTACGTATTTTGATATAAACCTATGTTGACTCTATATATTGGGTATTATTACTAGTGCTGCAATAAATATAAATGCACCTATGTTCCTTAACATATTGATTTCATTTACTTAGCTAAATACCCAGTAGTGAGATTGCTGAATCATATGATGATTTTACTTACTTTTGAGGAACACTTACACTGTTTTGGCTAATGGCCATAGTAATTTTAATTTGCATGAGTAATATGTAAGATTTTTCATTTTATCTACAGTATCATTAGCATTATTTTTATTATTATTATTATTATCTTTTTTGTGGGGGCTGGCCAGGGATTAAACTTGGGTCCTTGCACCTGCTCTGCAGCCACTTACACTGTTGACCTATATTCCCAGCCCCATTATCAGCATTTAATGTTTATGATTTTTGAAAAATAGCTACCCTAATGGATATGGGATGATATTCATTATTGTTGTGATTTTCATTTTTCCAATTAGTGATGTGGAGAAATATTTTTCCTTGATCCTTCTATATATATTACTTTGTAAAATGTTGCTCCAGTTCAGTTGATTGAACTCAGGACCTTATGTTTGCCAGGAAGGCCCTTAAGCCTCTGAGCTATCCTCCCCAGTGCCTCTGTTGAACATTTTTAACTGTGCTACTACTATTTTTGCCTTCAGTTGAATTTACTAGACAGTCTCAATATTAATCATTTGTTGGATGAATAGTTCACAATTTTTTTCTCCTTTGGTAAGATTTGTTCTCAATTTATTGATTTTACTATAGAGTTAAAGAAGTTTTTTTATGGGGCTGGGGAGATAGCTCCATGGCACAAATGCCTACCTGGCACATGCAAGGTCGTGAGTTCAAACCCTGGCCCCACAAAAAAATAAAAAAATAAAAATTAAAGAAGTTTTTTTAGTTTGATGTGATTATTGGTGAATTTTTTTCTCCTGTTGTTTCTTTCCTTTACGCACACCAAAAATATTTTTCAAGACCAATGTCTCAAAATGTTTGCCTTGTAATTCTCATTTTGATGATAAGAATTAATTTTGAGCCTATAGATTGTCTGCATATTGTGGACATTTCAACAAAAATTTATTCTTCCCTTTCATATAAAAAAACTTTAAATTTTCTTGTGTTCTCAATTCCTTTAATCAGTGTTTTGTTATTCTTATCATTCACCAATAGTTAATTTTTTATTTATAGTAATTATTGGTGAGTTCTTGATATTCAGGAGTTTTCTTATTGGTATATAAATATATTATTGAATTTTATATGGTGATTCTGTATCCCAAAGCATTGGATATGATTATTATTTCTAAGAGATTGATTATGGACTTCTTAGTGCTTTCTCTGTATAAAATCATAACTTCTTCCAAGTAGGAACAATTTTACCTATTCTATCATATTTGAATAGTCTTTCATTCATTTTTTTCTTTTGTCCTTTATTACTCTGACTTAGGCTTCCAATGCTATGCTGAATATGAGTGGTGAAAGTAGGTATTATTGCCTTGTACCTAATTTCAGAGAAAGCAACTGTAGTTTTCCTACATTTAGATTAATGTTGACCATGGTCTTTTTTTTAGTTTTCCTACATTTAGATTAATGTTGACCATGGTCTTTTTTTTTTTTTTTGTCTTTTTGAGACAGGGTCTTGCTATGCAGTTCAGGCTGGCCTTGAGCTCACTTTTGTAGCCCAGGCTGGTCTCGAATTCACAGTGATCCTCCTGCCTCAGCCTCCGAAGTGCTGGGATTATAGGCGTGCACTACCACGTATGGCTTTGACCATGGTCTTGCTGTACACCAGTGTAACGTATATTGTGTTGAGGTATGATTTTTTATGTGTAAATTGTGAGGGTTCTTATCATGAAAGAATATTGAATTTATTAAGCATGTTTCCTGAATTTTTATTTAGATGGTTATATGGTTTGTGTTGTTGGTCATGCTGTTGTGATATATTTCCAATTTGATTTGCATTTCTTGAACAATTCTTATGTCACTGGGATAAATCTCACTTGTTTATAATTTTATAATTTTTGGTATGTTACTGAATTTGGTTTTCTGGCACTTTGGAATTTGAATTTGTGTACATAGGAGATCAACATCTGGAATTTTATTATTTTGTACATCTTTGCTTTTGACATTGAGCTATGTTGACTTCATTTACATTACTTTTGCAAATCCTCCATGTCTGCAATTATTTGAGAAAAATAGTATTAGCACTTAAAAAAAAAAAAAAAAAAAAAAAGATTTGGCTAGATTTAACAGAGAAATCATCTGGTCCTGGACTATTTTTACTTTTTTTCTCCTTTCTCTTCCGTCCTTCTTTTTTTCTTTTCTTTTCCTTTCTTTCTTTCCCAGTATTTATTTATTTGTTTGTTTTATTTTACTTTATTTATTTCTTCTTTGCAGAACTGGGGATTGAACTCAGGCCCTTGTGCTTGCCAGGCAAGCACTTGTTCTACTGAGCTATCTCCCTAGCCCCAGTCTTTATTATTATAGAAGTGAACTCTTTTATCATTCTTTAAGTCATATTACATATTATTGATTTGCTCAAATTTTAACCTCTTCATAGTTCAATTGTGGCAGGTTAAAAATTAGCTTTACTTCCACGTTTTATAATTTGTTAGCATGTATTTGTCCACAGTAGTCCCTAATTGCAATTATCTCTAATTTTATTTATTTGAAGTTTTTT
Source organism: Myocastor coypus (assembly GCA_004027025.1). Classification (NCBI taxonomy): domain Eukaryota; kingdom Metazoa; phylum Chordata; class Mammalia; order Rodentia; family Myocastoridae; genus Myocastor; species Myocastor coypus. The sequence continues at coordinate 1,868 of PVJA010044558.1, read as the reverse complement.
CTCCTTTTTTTTTTTTTTTCTTTGCTAAGGACTTGATAGTTTTCTTTTTTTATAAAACACTTAATCTTTATTCCATTGATTTTTATTCTGTTATTTTGAGATTCAATTTCACTTATTTATCTTACCATAGTTATTTTTCTACTGATTTTGGTTTTGGTTTATTTTTTATTTTCTTACTCCTTTATTTGAGTCGCTGTGTTACTAAACTCTATTCATTTTTTTAAGTAGAGACATAAACACTTCCCTAACAGTGCTGCTTTTATTGTACTCAAAAGATTGTTTGTTATTTCTTCTTTTGTATTTGCTGCAAGAAACGTGGCCCTCTTCATTAAAGAAACATTGAGAACGTCATTCAATTTTTGTGTAAATGGACAATTTCTAAAATTTCTATCATTGACTTCTTGCCATATTCCACTGACATTAAATAATATACATGCCATGATTTCAGTTTTTAAAATTTGCTGAGACCTGCTTTGTGACCTTAAGTAGTGCTTATCTGTATAAATATTACATATATATTCTGCAGATCCTGGATGAAAATGTCCAAATATTTGTTAGCTCGGTTTAAAGTATAGTATAATTTAATGTTCAGCTTCTTTCTTGATTTCTTTTACCTATAGCATGTGTACATTGATGAAAATAGGCTGTTGAAATCTCTTGTATTAGAATTTGTTTCTCCTCTTAAATATGGTATCTGCTTCATGTTAGGATTTTAATGAGCTTTTAACGAAATTTGTTGATAAGTAAAGATATTCTCTTGTTACTTTCATTTCTCTCTTAATATTGTATGTCTTCTCTTTTGTTCCTCTCATTGCTTGTCTTTGAAATTCAATGACTTTCAGTATTGGCAAGTTTGGATTCTCTTCTGTTTGGTGTCGCTGTTGTTTTGGTGAGTTTTATGTTGTTGTATGTTTGCAATGTGTTTCTTGTAGAACTATCTTGCAGCGATGACTTTTATCTTGAAGAACCTATTTCTACTTTTCTTGTGAAGTAGACCACTGCTTGTCACGAACCCACTTCGGATCTGGGTTCGAAGTCATGACCTTGCAGTTGCCAGACAGGCACTTGTGCCATCAAATTGAGATGGCCTTGTATGTGAATTGATGCTTTGCTCAAAGCTTTTCTTTTTTGTCTCATATACAATTGACAGTTTGAGAGCAATATGCCTAAAACTTTGTGTAAAATTTATTTGGAGATTTTTTAGGTTCATGGACCAGAATGTCAAGGGTTGGAAAGTTCTCTGCAGTTATTTCATGGAATAACTTTACTATGTCTTTTGTCTTCTTCTGAAATACCAAATGTTTGACCATCTACAATATTTCTTAAGTCTCATAGGCCTTCGTTTTCTACTACTTTTCTTTCTTGCATTTCTTCTTTTCCTTGCCTCTCCATACTCATTTTGATTGTGTTATTGCAAAAGAATCATCTTCACGCTGAGAGAAATTGTATTGTGCTTAATCTAGTAATGCTGCTGAGGTTTTTGACTGTAGCGAAACCCTTCACAGGAGTTAGGCATCCATGAATTCAGTAGAACTGTGAATTTTAGATATGGTCACATAAATGCCTATTTTTATAGTTTAAACTTTATATTTTGTGTCTTGCAGTTATGTAATTTTACTTAACAAAATAGTGGGTTAATAAGTTCTGGAGATTCTAGGTCTTCAAGGACAAAAACACTTCAGAGAGCTACATGTAATACAACAACCTGTTAAGATGCAGGATTGCTGGGAGATGGGTTGTAGAAAGCAGTGATTCTGTAGAAAGGAGAACTGAATAATGCTCTTGGATTGGCTATTTGAAAGCCTCCCACAAAAAAAAAAAAAAAAAAAAAAAAAAAAAAAAAAAAAAAAAAAAAAAAAAAAAAAAAA
>PVJA010044557.1:0-15969 GCA_004027025.1 Myocastor coypus | reverse complement strand
GTCAAGAATATGGTTTTTGGCCCAGTCTCTTATTTTCAAGTACTACTCTTGAGAGAATGACAGTAACTGAGTTTACACCAGGAGCAGTACATATCAAAAAGACAAGAGTGACATGTATTCCAAACATGGTTTTAGCGTTACATTGTGCTATAGTCAATATGCTGAATCTTTTGAAGGTTCTTGAGACCAATATCTGATTGATCCTGTGTGCATAAGTGTATGGTTTTGCTACACATATAAATTCTTAAGGAAATATAGTTTTGCTTTTGATAATATCAGAAAATCAAAATAAGATATGTCATCTCCTGCCATAAACATGCTCATATGAAGCAGCATGTAGTTTTGGACTTACTATGAAAACATAGTATGAGTTTTGATGCTATGCTTTGGCATATGCACTTGTGAATGTTTTTTTTTTTTTATTTTCATGAGAATCAAACTTCAAACAAAAAGAAATAATCAAATCAAGCAGCGGTCATCCAATGCTTCTGCACAGGCAGTGATAACAGCAAAGAGAACTTATGTAAAAGCACAGGCTGCTCCTAAGCTTTACTGTCTTGATACTATTTGGTATTCTTTTCTCTTGTGATGTCATTCTTCACAGTGACAAAAGGCTAAAAATCGATGTGCTTTGACATTATTCAAAAAAGCACTCAGAAACAGTAAATTTGGGGGATGAGGTAAGTAGAGAAGATCCACATTTTGGAAAAAAACAAATGTAAGCTGTTAGGATGCGGCCAATACCACTATCTTTGAATCCCATTTGGAAGAGTTGCAAAGGAAATTATGACTAATCAGAAAGCTAATCAATGTAATGTCCTTAGGTTTGGGGTGTCCCAGTGTTATGTAACTGCTGATGCAATGCTCTGGTAAGCGAGGTCATCTCAAAGTCTTCTGCTTAATGAAATCATTGCTGTGGTGATTTGGGGCCATGTTCTATTTTCATGAGTCTCTAGAATATCTCAAATGGCAGCACTGGGAAGTATTTGGACCAAGAATGATTGACAGTGTCTGTAAGTACTTATTATGTCAAGGCTTCAGCTCGTCGATTGATGGGAAATGATGTATAATAAATTAGAATGATCACACATCATTTCCCATCGATTGAAATGCCAAATCCTTGACGGAGTAATGAGTTATGGCCAATACCACTCACTGTCTTAGGGGGAGATTGATTGCATATCCTTTCATCGATGCGATCAAACAACTAAGAAATTCTAAGTACACATATAGCTCTCAAATTTTACCATCTTTCCAAGGCAGAGCATAAAGTTAGTGTTGCCTCAGTGAGCACGTGTAATGCCAGCTGGGGTATTGGAGCAATGGTATTCTTCATCCTGTGTTGCAGTGAGAGCCTCTCTCCCTGCAGAAATACAGATGTGCAGAGAAACCCACTGACCTCCCATCAGCCATCCTAACTACATTTCTTCCATATAACAGCAAAGAAGGGTTCCCAGGTCTCTTCCTAAAAACAAAGGCAGAAAGTTGACAGGAAGCTCAATGGAATACATGCTTAACATGCTCATGTAGACAGTGGGTGATATTTTACCTCTATTTCTCTTGTACACTTTTTTTTTTTTTGTATTTTAGGGAAGGATCTACAGGGTGTTCAGGGTCTCACTACCAGATCAGATTTGTAGTGATCCACCGGTTTACAGCCTCTGAAGAGCTGGGATTACAGGTGTGCCACCCCGCCCAGTCTCAATTGCTGTTTTAGCTTGCCCCAGAGGTGGGGCCAGAGTAGCAGGCCCAGCAATCAAATTTGTGGTCCCTGTGCCTGCTTGCAGGGCTTTAATCCAATGAGCTATTTGGTCAGCCTGTCTTGTGTACTTTTTATTCCCAGGATCATATGCTTTCTAAATCATCCAGTGGGTAAAAGTAATATGTGTTCTTCCATGGTTAAAAAAAAAAGCAGTTTTTTTTTTTTTTTTTTTTTTTTTGTCTTTTTTGAGTCAGAGTCTCAGTATGCAGTTCAGGCTGGCCTTGAGCTCACTTTTGTAGCCCAGGCTGGTCTTGAACTCTCACCGATCCTCCTGCCTCAGCCTCCCAAGTGCTGGGATTAGAGGCGTGCGCCACCACGCCCGGCAAAAAGCAGTTCTTTTCTCATTATTAATTCTCAAAAGTCATCAACTGTGAAATATCTTTATTTATCTAGATAGTCTACCTGCCTGCTTTTCCTAGTGGAGGCAGGAAGGTTGACATGATGCATGAAATTCACATTCTTTGTTCCCCAATCACTATTCAAAGACTATTGTCAAGGCCTTTTCAAATTCTTATCTTTTCCTAGGTATTTTAGAACTAAACTAAACAAAAGTCCTTTAAAGACTTTATTCATTTAATAATAATATTTTTGAAACAATCACTACATATAAGATATTGTAGCTACCTTAAAAATATGTAATGGGAAATGTCCCAATGTGAGGACTAACACAGGTATTGAATGTTTTAACAGACAAAACTACTTTCCTTCATGTTTAGAAAAAGTAAACATTTCCCCGCTTTGTACACACAGAACCACTTGACTTATTCCTAAGCTAAAGACTGAAAGTCTAATGAGGATAAAGCATAGTATCTATCTTATCATCTACTCTCCACTCAAAGCCAGGAAAGTACCTCCACTGGCACTCAGTGAATACTGATGAAGAAAGTGAAGTATTCAGGATTATACACTCTTTTAAAGGTAAGCACATGAATCAATGTTTTGAGAATCTCTGCTTCTGTATTCATCTTTTCCCCAAGGTGGAATCATAGTGGCCACTACGACTTCTTTAAATATGATTCCATCAGTTGTGACCATAGGCCAGAGGTGAAGAGGTAAGGCAGGCAGACAGGACCAATATTTAGTGAGTACATTTCTAGGTGATACATATAGTTTCTCTAGTTTATACAGAAATGATACTCTGCTGCTGATGCTTTCTGGGGGAGCCAGACATCCATGAGAGTCTAGATGAGTACTCAGAAGAAAATTGCTAGAGTAGGGGCTGCGGAAGTAGCTCAGTGAAATAAGTGCTTTCCTGGAAAGCGCAAGGTCCTGAATTTCATCCCTGGTACCACACAAAAAAGTTGTTAGACTGTTCTTTTATTTTTTTTTTATTATTTTAAAGAGACAAAAACCAGAAAAGATGATGCACAATTATAAATAAAAGGAAAGGAAATTAACATTGATTATTAAATTGCATATTGTTATCCTCAAAGTAGTTGCTCAGGTGGCCAGGTACAGGAACGTAAAATTGATCAAACAATATAAGCAATAACTGTTCCTTTCAATGAACTAATACAAACTAGTAGTATGACTCTCTTAGCTATCTTAGGTACATACTTATTATGCATTTTTCTTTCATTTGTTTCTCTTCACCCCATAGTAGTTCTTTCTTTTTGAGCAGAATCTTTCTCTTTCACTGTAGCTATTTTACTTTTTGGTTCTCATTTACCTTTTGACTCTTATGCTAAGAAAATAATACTATGGTTTACATATGTGAGTCTAGTTTATTTCACTTATGTGTATGATCTATAGCCACATCCATTTAACTATAAATATCTCAAGTTTATCCTTCTTTATGGCACAGTAGTACTCCATTGCATTAAAAAAAAACCCTACATCTTTTTTTATCTGTTCCTCTGTTGATGAGCACTTGGGTTGTTTCCAAGATTTAGCTATAACAAATTGTGCTGCTATAAACATGGGAGCACACATATAGCTGTAGAATGATGTTTTCAGTTCTTCTGGGGAAATATCCAGAAGAAGAATAGCTGGTTTCAATGGGGCTTTCAATCCTAGTTTTTCTGAGAATCTCCACACTGATTTCTACAGTAGTTGCACCAGTCTATGTTCCACTAATAGTGGAGAAGAGTTCTTTTTCCCCGTAGCCCCTCTAGTATGTATTTTTGGTTAATTTCTGCATGATAGATGGGCTCTCAGTTTTGTTTTAATGTGCCTTTCTCAAGCAACCAGTGATGTTGAACATTTTTCATATATTTGTCACTTATATTTCTTCACCTTGGAAGTGTGTATTCATCACACATGCCCATTTTTTAAATTAGTCTTTGAATTTGGGAGCTTGATTTCGAAAAATTCTTTGTATGTTCTAGATAGAAGTCTTTGGTCTGATTCTTATGAAAGATGTGAGCCAGCATTGTGCCAGATATGGAGTGAAATGCAGTCTATCTTCTCTCTCTGCAACAGATACAGAATAGCTATACCTAGTTCTCAAATGATTCACTGAATAAGAGAATAGGTCAGGTTAGTAACTATCCTCTGAGCCTTGCTAAAATTCCTGGGAACTAAAACATTATAAGCACAATGCTCGACTTTCAGCACTCCTTATTCATGTAGTCAGAAAACAACTGTTGAGCATTTATTTGATTCAGTTGCTTACATAGTTACTACTGATAAGCAATCTATTTCCTGCCTTTGGCAATCTCTCTGAGGCCAGTAGGTGCTGGTGGAAATGAGTCCAAAGAAAGTAGCATGTGGACAGAGGAGAGAGTATTTTGGCTAGATAAGAGAGGAGGACAGAGGGAGATTATTATATTAGCTTGCAGTATATTCTAGCTCAGAGTATTGAGAGGGAACAGTAAGATTTTTGTGGGAAAAACACACAGAATGTCAGGGCAGGGAACAGAATATGCAAAGACATGTTTAATAAGCTGAGAAACAGACAAGGAAATTGACTCCAGACTTTACAAATTTTTTCTAGTGAAACAAAGTTAGGTAGGGTCTAGAAGTCTTTAGTAGAGTCCAGTACGACACAATAACATCAATATTCATAACACTCCACATAGCTGCATGACTAGGTAATAGTTATTCATTGACATAGAAAGAACTGAGATGATCACATTGCCTGAACAATAGCCATTGGTTTCCTAGTACTTTTTAAGTAATATTTTTATCAGGTTACAAAGAACACTGAATTTTAAGAGTGGAGTTATTTGACAGTAGATCAATCTTTCTGGCTTCTTCCTCTTTAAACAAGTGGAATATTGTATGAAAAATTATATCATGAGACCAGTATTATATAAAGTAATAAGACAATCCTCAAATAAGGGTTCTATGTATCAAAGTAGATTGGCATCCTTCTTACTATACAAGGATTTTCAGTGAAGCATCGCATAGCAATTCACCATTCCTAAGTCATTAACAAGCAACTTGTTAACTCCCTCTTTAGGAAATCAAATCTTGATAGAATTTTCAATTTTAATATATATGTAATTTATGATTCAAACAATCCAAACTCTGGGCAGTGTTTAATTCTAAATGTATATTTCAACCTGTTTACATATTAGTCCCTGCTCATCAATGGGAGATATATTCCAAGACCCTGAATGAATGACTAAAACCATGGGTAATATCATGTCAGATATACATATGTATATCCATATTCATATATATCCATATTCATATATATACATATACATACAGTTTATTTCCACATATGAATACACAAATGTCATGGCTTTCCCCAATTAACTGAGTATCCCACATTGTGACAGTAACTTTTGCCATCTAAGTTATAAAAGCGAACTATGAGGATTTCTTTCTTCATAATTTATGGATAGAATATTGCTTCTTAACATAAATCCTGGCAGTTTCAATGTACAATTTCTTTTTTTCATTAATCTGAGACTTTTTAACTTTTCACTTAAAGGAAGCAAGTAATGCTGTCTCTTTGGAATACTGAACTGGCAGCATCACTACTCTTATACTTTAGAACCAATATGAAATAATTTGGAAAACTAACCCAGTCTGAAACTTGTGACAGTTGATCCTGCAAGTGAGATGGTGACTGTATGACTAATTGGAGGGTAGCATACTCAAGGTGGATACACTGGACAAAGGGCAATTCATGTCCAAGTAGAGTGGAAGAAGATGGACAAGATTTCTTATATTATTCAGAGTGGCAGGTGATTTAAAATATGTTTTTATTTCTGAAATTTTCTACTTTCTCCAGTAATGATAAGTCTCCTGGCAAAGGTCACTTCTCACAGTGCACCCAAAGTTTACAGAGTTTTATCCCTGCCATTTCTACATAAAAGTAAAAGCTCATGAGATAATCATCTTGTTGCATATTTTAAATAGGGAAAATACAATAATGTTTTTGGGTATGAGGAACTTGTTTTTTCTCCACAGTATTTGAGCCTGTTGTTTGTAAGCCATATAAGGATGTGCAAGTCTTAGTATGCTAACATACAAAGTCACAACACATAGGTTTTGCCATTTTTTAAATAATTTGATTGCTTTTAATAAGGAATCACAATGAGACAGTTTCAAAACATGTTAGTAGGACAGACACAATAATTAATACAATGCATACTGTTGTCTTCTTAGTAGTTGATCATGTCTGCCACTTCTAACTTTGAATTAATTTGTTCTTTATGTTCATCCAATTCATTATGAAAGAAAAATATTATCCTATAGCTTATATGATTTGCAATTTATAAAGCACTTTTATATTGTTTTATGTAGTACCAACAATAACTTTTCATTAAAAGAGTTTGAGGGTAACTGAGATTGAAATGTAGAAATAAACTCCCAAATTCACCATTATAAAATGGTGCAGTGAAATATAAGCAATTTTTTGAAGTACAAATTCATTGCTCTGTTGGTCTGCATATGACATCAGACTGGCATACAGAACTAATATTGTCAAAATTCTAATGGTTAAACACTAAAATCAGTTTAGAACATCTCTCTCCTTCTCCCTCTCTCTGAAAATGGAAAAATTCTTCTAACACTAACTTTGGGGTTTCTCTAAGTCTACCATTATGGAAACAATTAGATTTTTGCCAAGAAACATTAAAGCTGATTTGACAAAAATGATAGAGGACTTTAAGATTTGAATGATTGCTAGCACAAGATTTTACAGCTTGGTAAAATTGCATCAGCTATAAGCAAAGGACATAGGGAGGTGTCTATTCAGAGATTCAAAGGAAAGCCTGTAACATAAACAACAAAACTAGGTTGACCAAACATTTATACATCCACCCATCAGGTTTGCGATTTCTATAATATATAATTAATTTATATATTAGCAATAGTTTAGGGTCTCATACTCAGGGACTAAATGAGTCCTAAACTGATTAGAAAGAAAAAGAAAAGTGTGTTTATTTAAAGACTTTCAAAAAACTTATTTAGCTGAGATCCTTGTTGAGTTTTATGTTTGAAATTCTGTGTTGGTACTTCTGATGTAAGATAGCTACTCTTGTCACTGTATCAATAGTATATCAAAGTAAGCTGAGAATATGAACTTTGAAATTGATGGAATGTCTGTTGAAACCATCATGACGAGTGGTAGAAACTTCCATTATGAAACTAAACATGAATGGTGACAAAATTGTTGCAAGTTTAAAGAGCTAAGATAAAGCAGATTTCTTCTCCACTTTTTTCCCCAAAAAAACTTTTTAGACTGCAGTTCGGATTAATATAGCTAACAGATTTTTCACTTTTCTACTGTTGAAAAAGCAGCAAATGAATGAGTGAACATAATCTTTTATATATAGTTTCTTTAATCTCATAAAACTCCAGCTTTTAAAATAGCTTTTAAAAATACACTCCTAACTATGGATTTTCCTTAATCTTTGCATTTAATTAATGAGAGTTTATAGTAGGATCTTCTCTAGCCCTGTTAGGTATAGAATCCCAGTATAAATATGTTATTATCTAATCTTCTTATTACTGCAGTAATGCATTTGGCCATTGGCAATCTCAGTGTTAGAAAAATAACCAACCTCCAGATTAGAGGAACAACCAAGTAAATGATCAACTATTAAAATAGATTCTGATTTGTAGATAAGCCTACATTGATTTCTAAGTTGTGTCACTTTTGTGGTGATTTTGCATTTGGTGGTATGAAAACAGATTTGTGAACTGCCTTTTCTGAGATAACAGACCATGAACCTGGTGCTTAAGGTGCTAAAGATTAATTTTATGTGACTATCCTCATGTTAAGAAATTTGGCAGCTGAAATCACTGGTGATGCTCTACACTTTTCTGAAAGTTTTCCATCTTTTAAAGATTAATTTTTACCAGCTATTACCTGAAAATGATTGAAGTTCTGATCTACTGGTTTTTGGAAATTTATCTCTTATGATGCAATTAGAGCAGATTTTTCTTTTTTGAAAAACGATATTAACAATTTTTTTTTTTTTTTTTGTATTTTAGAGCAGGGTCTACAGGGTGTTCAGGGTCTCATAGTGATCTGCCTGCTTACAGCCTCTAGAGAGCTGGGTATTAATATTTTGGACCAGATAATTCTTTGTGGTAAAGAGCTGTCCTCTGCACTGTACAGTGTTTAGTGATATCTCTAGATTCAACCTTATGTGACAGTAGCTTCTTTCCTTGAGTTGTAACAGCCCTAGACATTGCCAAATTTCTCAAGATTGAGCAAATGTGTGTGTGTGTGTGCGCGCGCGCGCGCGTGCGCACACATAAAATCACCTAGTTGCAAACCAGTGGAGTGGATTCATAGACTCTTGGATTTTAATCATTCTAGCTTTTGTGAATATTGAATTTAAAGATGGGTGGATTGAATGACATATCCCAGACCACACCATTGATTGGACTAGAAGTAGATCCAATCCTACATGTAGTTATCTCTACACCTCCACATGTTACCATCAAACATTGCTTGTGGAAAGGATAATGCTTAGTCCCATAAATAGCTTAGTTGTTATTTAAGAAAATTCTGGGAACATGATATGATAACTACCCGAACTGAGCAGAAAAAAAATCACCTCATTTATATGAATAAAATAGAATAAAAATCTCTAATTTACAGTTATAGACAGCCCTGACTGGCAGGTGCACAGGTAGGATTTCTTGGCCTGTCTCCCTCTCTTACTGGAACTTCTCTGCAGCCCACAACCTGAAACTGGTGGTTGTATACTGTCTTGCAAATATTTTGGGTGATTTTAACCAAATAACATCTAATTATTGGCAAAGATTCTCTCATTGAGCAGACTATTCATGCTACCTTGTGCCCTTTTTCAACTGGACTTAAATTTTGGGTTCCTATGCTCTCCTTTGTGTTTCCAATTTAAAAAGAATTCTAAGGTACTTTACTGCTGAAATACCAGACCATTGTCCATATTTCACTAGTGTTTCATTCTGCACCGTAATTCTGGTAATAACTGATCCCACTTGCCTGCCTTAAATGGGAATCATGTTAAATTTGTTCCACTCAACTCTTCCTTAATCCTTGATCCTTCTTCCCAGTAATTTTCCTTCCACTGACGTTGACCCTGTTCCTCAGCTATAAATTCCTACTTATCCACGCTGTCTTTGGAGTTGAACTTAGTATTTTTCCTTCCTGAACAATGCCATTGTAGTGGTCCCCATATGAGTACCTATCAGAATATTTTCTATTTACTCATAAAATTTGAATACAGTCTAACTTTACCTTATCATCTCTACCAGGTGTTATGATAATACTTTCCTTTAGGATTTCTTGCATAGTGTATATCAAGGTATAGGTACACTGAGACTAGTTTGTGTAAGACTCTTGCCTACTAGCACCTCAACTGAGGCACATTGCAAGTGTCCTGATACCTCAACATTTTGTAACTAAAGATAGAAAAAAATTGTGCCTGGCAAGAATGATGCATTAAAGGTTGAACTGATTGAATTAACAGTTCAAGATGACTCACTGTACCAGAAAATACATGCTTTTTACTGTGGCAGAGCCTGGGATTTCAATTGGCTCTATTGGCCATCTCTATCTACAACACAATAATGGAAGCCATTCTCCTCCACTAATGAAGATATTGCTAAGAATGTACACTGCTGCACAACCATCTGAATGAGATGGAAAGATGATTAAAACAGGTGGGGTATGTGTTGTATTTTCTGCTATAAAATGAATATGCATATATACCTATTAAGACAGCTCTCTCACACGTACCCGTCACTCCTTTGCACATTATGTTAAGCATTCATTACTTTCACATATCAACTTTAGCTGAAAGACTTCTATGTCTTTTTTTTTTTCTCTTGGATTTATCTCCATTCTTACATGAATTATTTGGTTTAAAATTATTCATGCTTTATAACATCTTATAACCTAGGCCACATGGAAGGCATTTGGTGTGTAGGATACATTTGTTTGAAATAAAATTGAGGATACATGGTTTGCTAGTAACCCTAGAAGGTTTAAATTTAGGAGAAATTTTAGATAAGGTGTATGAATATAAGTGTTTACAAATAATGTTTAAAATCTGATGAGCAAAGAGTACACTTCTTATCATTTTGGAAAATGTAGAAAAATATAAGAAGGAAATGATAATTGATTAGTCTCTACTCTGGAGATTATCCTGATAATGTTACAATATTCCATATGCACATATGAATATGTGTATATAAGTATATGTGCATTTGTACAAACATTTGGAGTTAAATTATGTAATAAACACTATTTTTGCTAATTCCATTCATGCTATTGTGACTAGTTTTTCATGTATTTAATCAATCAAGTATTTTTAAATTGTTTGAGATACATTTATTTAATTATATACTTTCATGTTAATGAACTTCTGGCCCCAACTTTATTTAGATATTATAATTTAACAAAATACTATATAATATAAGGATATGTTGATACAATTGATTTTGTATCTGATCTTCCTACATTATTTCTTAAAAGTCAAATGCTGAGTCATGAACATTCATAGAGTTCTTAAAACATATTGCCAGCCTGCCTTCACCCATGGAAATATGTTAAACTTCTACCAGAAATGTGTAATATTTTAATTTAACTTAAGTAATGAGATTTAATTATTGAATTACATTCTAAACATCTGAAAACTAAAAACTTAAGTAAATATCGAAGAATTCAAAATATCTTTATATAGTCCTATACTCTCTTTAGCACTAAAGATATTTCATTTAAACCTAATAGATTTTAATAAGCAGTCATGGATCAAAATTAAAAGAATTGAGGAATTCTTGGCCTGTAGCCCCTGCACTACTGGAACTTCTCCACCCAGAATCCATGCTTGGTGGGTACGCAGGTAGGGACTCTTGGCCTGTTTCCCTATGCCATTGGGACTTCTTCCCTGCCCAGAACCTAGCCCAAGCATCTTCTGTGGAACCCTAGGGCAAAATTTCCTGGGGGTCCGACCCTCCCAGCTAATCTAGCAGCTGAACATCTTCTCAGAGGAGAACAGCAGGCTCACTTCCATGAGCTGTAGCAGGAAGAAGCTGAGCACAGCAGCCAGACCCATCAAGATTGAGCAAATGAAATAAAGAAAGCCACTACATACACGTTAGGGGAAAAATTCAAGACAAAGAGGTAACACTCATAAATATGTATGCACTCAACACAGGAACACCAAGCTGTTTAAGACAAATCTTAATGGACATGAAAATTCTAATATTGGATATCACAATCTTAACAGGAGACCTTAACTCCACTTTATCCCAAAAAGATAGTTCAAGTAGACAAAAACATAGCTGATCAGAACCAGAACTTTGAACAACTGGACTTAGTGGGCATATACAGCGTGTTCTACTCAACCAGTTCTGAATACATTTTTTTTTTCAGTTGCACATGGAACATTTTCTAAAATAGACCACATACTAGTCCATAGGTCATGCTTAAGTATTTGCAAGAAAATAGAAATTATCCCATGCATATTATCTGACTACAGTGCAATGAAACTGGAAATAAATTACAAAAGAAACCATAAGAACCCCAGAAATACATGGAAATTAAACAACACCCTTCTCAGCAACCAATGAGTTGTAGATGAAGTTAAACAACAAATTAAACAACATTTATGATTTAATGAAAATTCAAAAACCTGCCAGAATTTATAGGATGCAATGAAAGCAGGTCTTAGAGGGAAATTTATAGCGCTGAACTCACACATTGAGAAGACAGAACGGGAACAAATAAATAGTCTAATGCTGCACCTAAATCATCTAGAAAAGGAAGAGCAAATCAAACACAAAGCCCAACAATGAGAGGAAATTATAAAGACTATAGCAGAAATTAATTCAATTAAGACAAAGAAAACAGTACAAAGAATTAATGAATTAAAGCTGGTTCTTTGAAAGATTAAATAAAATTGATAAGCTCCTAGCCAACCTTATCAAAAAGAGGAAAGAAAAGACTCAAATTCAAGCAATAAGCAATGAAAAGGGAGAAATTACCAGTCCCCTTTGACATTCAGAAGATCATTAATAGCTACTTTGAGAATCTATACTCTCACCGAATTGAAGACTCAGATGAAATTAACAGATTCCTAGAAAGGTAAAATTTACCAAAACAGAATAAAAAGATATAAAAATTCTCAACAAGCCAATAACAGCCAAAGAGATATAAAATGTAATAAAAGACTTATCAACAAAAGAAAAGTCCAGGTCCTGATGGATTCACTGCTGAACTGTACAAGAAATTTACAGAAGATCAAATCCCAATACTCTTCAAACTCTTCAATGAAATTGAAAAGGAAGCAATCCCCCCCAATCATTCTTGGAGGAAAATATTATGTCAATGCCAAAACCAGAGAAAGATTCAACTGAAAAAGAGAACTACAGCTCAATCTCTCTCATGAACATAGATGTAAAACTCTTCAATAAAATCCTTGCAAATAGAATACAGCAAATCATTAAGAAGGATATACATCATGATCAGGTAGGATTCATCTGAGGAATTCAGGGATGGTTCAATACAAGCAAATCTATAAATGTAATACACTACATCAATAGAGCCAAATCAAAAACCACATGATCATCTCAATTGATGCAGGAAATGCTTTTGACAAAGTCCAAGGCTCATTCGTGGTCAAGGTACTACAGAAAATTAGAATAGATGGCCTCTACCTCAATTTGATAAAAGCTATCTATGATGGCTAACATAATTCTATACAGGAAAAACTGAATTTTTCACTTTCAGATCTGGTACAAGACATGGATATCTTCTATCACCTCTCCTATTCAATATAGTTCTGGAATCATTAGCTAAACCCATCAGACGAGAAAGAGAAATCAAAGGAACAAGAATAGGTAAAGAAGAAGCTAAACTATCATTATTTGCAGATGACATCATAGTCTACTTGGAAGACCCAAAAAATCCACCAAGAAATTACTAGGATTAAAACACAAATTCAGTAGCACAGTAGGATACAAAGTCCACACCCAAAAGTTAATAGCATTACTCTACACAGATAACAAACACACTGAGACAAAAATTAGAGCAACAATATCTTTTACAATAGCACCATGCAAAATGAAATACTTAGGAGTTAATCTAACTAAAGAAGTAAAAGATCTATTCAATGAAAACTATATTACTCTGAAAAAAAAAGGAGATCTCAGAGGATTTCAGAATATGGAAAGACATTCCCTGCTCCTGGATAGGAAGAAACAACATTGTGAAGATAGGTATACTCTCAAAATCGTTATACAGATGTAATGCAATCCCTATCAAAATACCATCAACATACCTCAGAGACTTGGAGAAATTATTCTTAAAATTTATTTGGAACCAGAAAAGACCTACAACAACAAAAACAATCTTGGGCAACAAAGATAAGCCCAGAGGCATTGCAATTCCTAACCTAAAATTATGGTATAAAGCTGCAGTGATAAAATCATTATTGGCCAAAAAAAAAAAAAAAAAAACAGACCTGAGGGTCGATGGACTAGAACATGCAGAAGCAAATACAAACACACTCAGCCACATTATCTTTAACAAAAAGGCCAAACATGTTTACTGAAAGAAAGATAACCTCTTTAACAAACGGTGCTGGTAAAACTAACACTTTACATGCCAAAAATTAAAACATGACCTAGGTCTATCACCATATACTAAACTAAAGTCAAAATGGATTAAAGACCTAAATATTAAAGCAGAAACTTTAAATTTCCTGAAAGACAAAGTAGGAAGATATCTTGACGACATCGATGTAGGCAAACAGTTCATGAACAAAAAATCAATGTACAGGTGTAACACTTGAAAGAATCAATAACTGGAGCCTCCTCTGGCTGAGAAGATTTTGCCCATATAAAGAAATTACCATCAAAGTGAAAAGACAACCAACGAATTTTGAAAAAAATGTTAACCAATAAGTATTCAGACAAAGGTGTTCTATCTAGAATTTATGGAGAACTAAAAAACATTAGGATCTCAAAATTCAAAGACCTAATCCAGAAATGAACATCTGAGATGTACATGCTCTTCTCAGAGGAAGAAATACTAGAAGCTTTTAAATACATGAAGAAGTGCTTCACATCACTAGCCATCCACTACATGCAAATTAAAACAACACTTTGATATCATCTCGCCCCAGAAAGTGTGGCTATCACAAAGAAATTAACCAAGAAAAAATATTAGAGAAGCTGTGGGAAAAGAAATATTTCACCAGTGCTAGTGGGAATACAGACTGGTGCAACCATTATGAAACTCAGTGTGGAGACTCCTTAAAAAATTAGGACTGGAAATCCCATTTGATCCAGCTATCCCCATAGTGAGAATTTTCCCAGAAGAACTGAGAACATCATATCATAGTGATCTTTATACTCCTATGTTTATAGCAGCACAACTTGTGATAGCCAAATCTTGGAAATAACCGAAATGCCTGTCACCTGAAGAATGGTTGAAAAAGATGTGATGTTTTTATACAATGGAATATTATTCAGCTATAAAGAATGATAAACTTGAAGCCTTATATATAAGTGGATGCATCTTGAACATATACTCATAAGTACAATAAATCAAGCCTACATGTGTAAACATCGTACAGTCTTCCTAGTGTAAGAACACAGAAGAAGAAATTGAAATGGAAAGGCATAACACAACTAACTGGAAATCAAGTAGATTAAACAATGAAGAGAGAGCAAACAGAAAAGTTAGGAAACATGGCTGGGGCAAAACAATGCACTTGTACACTCAGGATGAATTAGACTATGGTCCTAAGAATCTCCAACAGATTTTTAACACTGAGGATAGCGATGTGTAATACTAAAACCATGCTTGGAATGCCTGTCATTCTGGTCTTTTAGATGTGTGCTGCTTCTAATGTCACTTCAGGTATTGCTATACTCTCAGGTAAATTTTTTTTTTTTTTAAAGAGAGAGAATGAGAGACAAGGAAAAATGCCGTAGGACTGACCTGCTACAATTTTGTATATGGTTAGATTTCTGAATTACTGTGCAACTATTTTTAAAATCACATTCTCTAGGAATTTATTAGAATATTAATGATTGATGGAAAATACCACTTCCACGTTAAGTCTAAGGCATTTGATATTCAGAAAGACGGTGATGTTAAGCTCAAGTACCTATGTTATAGAGTAATAGTATCACTAAGCTTTTCTTCTGGAGGGTTAAAAACTTAAGTTTGCAGACCAAAAATTTAGAGAAAAAGAAAGGCTTCAAAGATAGACAATATTTTGTCCTTAGCCCTTCAAGGTCAGTGAGGACTCAGGGCATAAGAAAATCTGTACTGTAACATCTTATAACTCAGTGGTGTCCAAAATTTTCTGTTCAAGAGGAAGAGGATCAACAATGTATAGTGTGCCTAAGGAGAGTAACCTAGAGAGAAAACTTTATGGCTTTCACAGAGAGCAAACTGGTCGAGCAATGGCCATGACTCATCCAGATGGTTGACACTGACAAAAAAAATTCTACAAAACACTGTACATGGTTTCAAGGTCAATCCTGAATGGATCTGACTGACCTTGTCAGATACAAAAGTTACATGTTTTGTTATATAGGTCTTGCTTCAACTTGGTCTTAACCATCCAGCAGAAAAGTTTAACCAATAGGCACAAAAAGTAGAGCCAGATAAGTATGCTGAACTATAAAAGGCTCAATTAAATAGCTTCTGACAATGCCAGTTCTGCTGATAACCCACTACTATTATGGAATATTGAACTATGGATACAATTACCTTGTCTTAGCTCAATGAGAAGACATATTTGTACCAATAGTGTTTAGAAAAGTTATCATGTCTGCATGTTGTACTTTAACAA
>PVJA010044556.1:0-16101 GCA_004027025.1 Myocastor coypus | reverse complement strand
AAAAAAAAAAAAAAAAAAAAAAAAAAAAAAAAAAAAAAAAAAAAAAAAAAAAACCAGGATGCAGGAAAATATAAGTCAACATCTTCAAGATGATGGAAAAATGAACAACATGAGATTAATAAGGATCAACAAGAAAGTAGGAGTCAATACAAATGATATAAAAAGAACATGGGCAGAAGTAATAGCAGAAAACTTAAATATGAGAAAATAATCTGGCATTCAGGTAACTGAAGCATACAGAACTCCAAATAGCATCAACCCAACTAAAAACACATGCAGACATATAATAGTCAAGATCCTAGAAATCCAGCAGAAGAACAATATACTAAAACCCACTAGGGAAAAGAAACAGATCACGTTTAAAGGAAAACCCATCAGAATAATGGCACATGTCTCTTCCAAAACCATGAAGTCAAGATGAGCATGGAGCAGAGTGCTTCAAGTCCTCCATGATAACAAATTTCAGCCTAGACTGCTATGCCCTGCAAAATTAGAAGTGAAATTTCCACGACAAAGAACAACTAAGGAATTTAATGATGTCAAAGCCAACCCTACACAGACTACTAAAAGACATTTTAGAGAGGGAACAAAATGAACCGAACTCCAGGAATGAGAACAGAAAAAACTCACCAAATAGGGCCACTAATTACACAGGAGAAAAAGTGGTAAACAATAGCAGGTAAATAACATGTCAGTCATAAGTCAATACATGTCAATTATAACTACCAATGTAAACGAACTTAACTCACCAATTAAAAATACTAGACTGCCACAGTGGATTAGGAAGCAAAATCCAACAATATACTGTATACAAGAAACACACTTAACTCATAAAAAATTCATAGGCTGAAAGACAAAGGATGGAAAACAGTACTATATGCCCAGACACCTCAGAAAAAAACAGGGGTAGCAATCCTATTTGCAGATCATCTGAACTTCAAACCAAGAATGATCAAACGAAATAAAGAAGGCCACTACATACTGGTTAGGGTAAAAATTCAAGAGGAAGAGGTAACACTCACAAACATGTATGCACACAACACAAGAGCATATAGCTATGTAAGACAAATCTCAGTGGACAGGAAAAATTTAATATCCAAAACCACAATCTTAACAGGCGACCTTAACACCTCTTTATCCCAAAAAGATAGGTCAAACAGACAAAACTTACCAAAGAAGTAGCAGAACTGAACCAGAACTTGGAACAACTGGATTTAGTGGACATATACAGAGTGTTCTACCCAAACATCTCTGAATACACATTTTTTTCAGCTGCACATGGGACATTTCCTAAAATAGACCACATATTACTCCATAAGTCATGCTTAAATACATGCAAGAAAACAAATTATCCCATGCATTCTATCTGACCACAATGCAATGAAACTGGAAATAAATGACAAAAGAAACCAGAGAAACCCCATAAACACATGGAACTTAAACAGCACCCTCTTTGGCAACCTATGGGTTACAGAAGAAATTATATAATATATGTAATTTAATGAAAATTCAAACACAATTTACAGGAATTTATGGGATGCAATGAAAGAAGTTCATAGAAGGAAATTTATAGCTCTGAACTCACACATTAAGAAAAAGAATGGAACAAATAAATACTCTAATGTTGTACCTAGATCATCTAGAAAAGGAACAGCAAAACAAACCCAAAGCCCAAAGACAGGAGGAAATTATAAACATTAGAGTAGAAACTAATTCAATCAAGACAAGGAAAACAATACAAAGAATTAATGATCCAAAAAGCTGGTTATTTGAAAGATGAAATAAAATTGATAAACCCCTAGCTAACCTCTTCAAAGAGGAAAGAAAAAACTCCAATTCAAGCAATAAGGAATGAAAAGGGTAAAATTACCACAGACCCAATGGAGATTCAGAAAATCATTAATAGAAACTTTGAGAATACTTACTCTCACAGAATTGAAGACACAGATGAAATGGACAGATTCCTAGAAAGGTACAAATTACCAAAACTGAATAAAGAAAATACAAGAATGCTCAATAACCCAATAACAGCCAATGAAATACAAAATGTAATAAACTTACTGACAAAGGAAAGTCCAGGTCCTGGTGGATTCACCACTGAGTTCTAAGAATTCAAGAAATTTACAGTAGACATAATCCCAGTACTTCTCAGTCTCCTCAATGAAATTGAAAAGGAAACAATCCTCCCCAAGTCATTCCTGGGTGCAAGTATTATACTGATACCAAAACCAGAGAAAGATGCAACTAAAGAAGAGAACTACAGGCCAGTCTCTTTCATGAGCATAGATACAAAAATCCGCAATAAAATCCCCACAAATAGAATACAGCAAGTCATTAAGATTATACACCCTGACCAGGTAGGATTCATCCCAGGGATGCAAGAAGGATTCAACATACGAAAACCTATAAATGTAATACACTATATCAATAGAGCTAAATCCCAAAACCACACTATCATCTCAATTGATGCACAAAAGGCTTTTGACAAAGTCCAACATTCATTCATGTTCAAGACCTACAGCAAATTGGAATAGATGGCCTCTATCTCAATCTGATAAAAGCGACCTGTGACAATCCAATGGCTAACATAATTCTAAATGGGGAAAACCTGAAAGCTTTTACTATCAGATCTGGTACAAGACAAGGATGTTCTCTGTCACCACTCTTATTCAATCTAGGTTTGGAATCATTAGCTAGAGCCATTAGACAAGATTAAATAAATAAATAAAATAAAATAAAATAAAAGGAATGAAAATAGGAAAAAAAGAAGTTAAATCATCATTACTTGCATATGACACAATACTCTACTTGGAAGACCCAAAAACTCCACCAAGAAGCTACTAGCATTAATACACAAATTCAGTAGCATAGCAGGATACAAAGTCAGTACCCAAAAGTCAATAGTATTCTTCTACACAGGTAACAAATACATTGAGAGAGAAATTAGAGAAACAGCACCTTTTACAATAGCACTGCAGAAAATGAAATACTTAGGAATTAATCTATGTAAAGAAGTAAAAGATTTATTCAATGAAAACTATAGTACTCTGATAAAAGAGATCATAGAGGATTAGAAAAAATGGAAAAATATTCCCTGCTCCTGGATAGAAAGAATCAACATTGTGAAGATTGCCACACTCTCTAAATTGTTATACAGATTTAATGCAATTTCTATCAAAATACCATCAACATACCTCACAGACCTGTACAAGTCATTCCTAAAACTTATTTGGAACCAGATAAGACCTAGAATAGCAAAAACAATCTTGGGCAACAAAGATAAGGCAGGAGGCATTACAATTCCTGACTTAAAATTATACTACAAAGTTATTGTGATAAAATCAGCATGGTATTGGAAAAAAAAAAAGACGTGTGGTGATTCGTGGAATAGATGAGAAGATGCAGAAGCAAATACAAACACACTCAGCCACCTTACCTTTGACAAAGGGGCCAAACATGTTTACTGGAAGAAAAATATCCTCTTTAACAAATGGTGCTAGAAAAGCTGGATCTCAACATGCTGAAAACTAAAACTTGACTCAGGTCTATCACCATGCACTAAACTAAAGTCAAAATGGACTGAAGATCTAAATATTATAACAGAAACACTAAATCTCTTGGAAGTGAAAGTAGGAGGAAATATTGACATTGGGGTAGGGAAAGAGTTCATGGACAAAAATCAAACTGCAGGCATAACACTTGAAAGAATTAAAAACTGGGACCTCTTCTCATTGAGAAGTTTTTGCACGCCAAAAGAAATTACCAACAGAGTGAAAAGACAACCCACAAATTAAAAAAAAAAAAAACCCTCAGTAAGTATTCAGACAAAGATTTTCTCTTTAGAATTTATAAAGAACTGAAAAAAATTAGGGCCCCCAAATTTAAAGACCCAATCCAGAAGTGAGAGGGCCACACACTTCTCTGAGGAAGAAATACTAGAAGCTAATAAATACATGAAAAAATGCTTTACACCACTAGCCATCTGTGAAGTCCAAATTAAAACAATGCTGAGATACTCAGAAAGAATGGCTATCATAAAGAAATCAACAACAATAAATGTTAGAGAGGCTGGGGGGGTAAAAGGAACCTTTTTCCACTGCTGGTGGAAATGCAAACTGGTGCAACCATTATGGAAATCAGTGTGGAGACTCCTTAAAAAACTAGGACTGGGGGCTGGGGAGATAGCTCCAAGGCACAAGTGCCTGCTTGGCAAGTGCAAGGTCGTGAGTTTGAACCCCGGTGGTGCAAAAACAAACAAACAAACAAACAAACAAACAAAAAAACCCCAAAAAACTAGGACTGGAAAACCATTCAATCAAGCTATCCCCCTACTGGGAATTTTCTCAAAAGAATTGAAAACGTCATATCATAGTGATACTTGTGCATCTATGTTTATAGCAACACAATTTGTAATAGTCAAATCTTGTAAAGAACCAAAATTCCTGTTGCCATAAGAATGAGTGAAAAAGATGTGGTGTTTTTATACAATGGAGTCAACTGAGATATAAAGAATGATAAACTTGAAGCTTTCATATATAAGTGGATGTATCCTTTTTTTGTGTGTGTGTGTTTTTGAGACAGTCTCACTATGCAGTTCAGGCTGGCCTTGAGCTCAGGGTTGTAGTCCAGGCTGGTTTTGAACTTGCACCGATCCTTCTGCCTCAGTTTCTGAAGTGCTGGGTTTATAGGCGTGCACCACCATGCGTGGCAATAAGTGGATGTATCTCGAACATACACTCATAATTAAAATAAACCAAACCTACATGTGTAAATATCATATAGTCTCTCTAGTGTAAGAACTCAAAAGAAGAAATAAAAATGGAAAGGTATACCACAGCTAAATGGAAATCAAAAACTTAAGGATTAAACAATGAAGAGAAAGCAAGCAGAAAAATTAGGCAAAACCATGTATTTACATACACAGGTTGGATAAAACAATTGTCCTAAGAATCTCCTAACAGGCTTTTGAAACTAGCAGTTAATTGGTAGAATTGTCACCCTGACTAACTCTATATGCTAATTTCTGTGAAGTAAACAATTACACTGAGGATTGCATTGTGCAATACTAAAACCATGCTTGGAATGCCCATCATTCTGGTCTTCTAGATGCATGCTGCTTCTAATACCATATTAATGATGGCTTTGCTCTCTCCCAAGTAAATGTTTGTTTAAAAATAATAACAACAATGAAAGAGAATAAGAGACAAGAAAAAATGTTATAGGTTTATTTTGATACAATTTAGTATATAGCTAAATTCCTAAATTTATGTGTAAAAATGTGTAATTATTTTTCGACATTCTATAGGGATTTAAAATTTAGAATATCAATGATTTATGGAAAATACATGTTCCATGTTATGTCTTAGGCATTTGATATTCAGAAAGACAGTGATATTAAGCTCAAGTGTCTATATTATAGGAAATAATATCATTAAGCTTCTCTTCTGGAGGGTTAGTAACTTAAGTTGGCAGACCAAAACATTAGAGAAAAATAAGAGCTAAAAGAAAAACCAATATTTTGGCCCTAGCCCTTCCATGTCAGTGAAGACTCAGAACATAAGAGAATCTGTGCTGTAACATCATATAACTCAGTGGTGTCCCAAATTTTCTGTACAAGATCATGAGGCCACAGAGAAAAGTGATCAACGATGTGTAGTGTTTCTAAGGAGAGTCACCTAGGGATAAAACATTCTCTCAGGCTTTCACAGAAACCAAATTGGTCAAGCAATGGTTGTGACTCATCCAGAAGGCTGACACCCTATGTATAAACAGCTGTACATGGTTTCAGGGTAAATCCTGAGGGGACTTGAATGACCTTGTCAGATACAAAAGTTACATTTTTTGTTAGATAGGGTTGCTTTACCTTGGTCTGAACCATCCAGCAGAAAAGTCTAACCATGAGGTATAAAAAGCAAAGTCATATTAATATACTGAGCTGTAAAAGGCTCAAGTCAACAGCTTCCAACATTACTAGTTGTGTTGATAACCCACTACTATTATGGACTATTGGACTATACATACAGCTACTTTCTCTTAGTTCAATGAGAAGTATTTGTACTAACAATGTTTATACAAGATTCAAGTTTGCATCTTATACTCTGAACAAATACTATGAAGACAACAATATGCAATGTATTATTGGAACTGTCCTACTAAACAGTTGTGAAACTGTAAAATAAATAAACAAATGTTGTAAGTGAGTGAAAAAAAAAAGGGCATGGTGAAGAAAAATTTCTAGGAGGTAGAGATTAGAGGCCTATTAGATGTGTTCCCTGTACTGACCCACCTCCTGTAACCAGGACTCATCTCCTAACAGAACATAGTTGTGAACTTGTCAGTGAATCGGTCCACTGATGACTACAGCACCCAAAGATCTCAGCAACTTCTGACAGCTCCACCTCTGACATAAGACTTTAAGAGGTCATTTTATCTCTGAACCATAATAGCAACAGAGTTATGCATATGCAGGCACTTTTTAAAGCAGAAAACATTTTCTATAACTCTTGTTTTAGTGTCAGCTAGACTTGGGAACATATTTTAAAAATCATCTATATTTATATCATTTATATACCCAAATCCTTCAGTTTAAACTATTTAATTAGTAATTTTGTACATTCAGGCTGTAAAAGCATCACTGTAATCTGGGCTTTGCCACTCAGTACCCATTGACCTTGGATCTACTACTTCATTTGCCCAGGTCTCCTGTAAAGAAGGGGTCTTAGCCACTTCTCTCATTGCAGGAACATAGCACTTGACATTTGCAACTTAAAGGAAGAGATCTTTAGTTTTACTCACAGTTTCAGTCCTTGGTTGGTTAGATACAAGGCAGAAACAGGATGGCAGAGGGGTGTGGTAGGGGAAGGTGGTTACCCAATGATAGCTTGGAAGCAGAGAGAGAAGGAAGGCATGGGGACAAGAATGCACCTCTCCAGGTAATGTTCTCAGTCACCTACCTCCCAGTAGGCTTTGTCTCCTCACAGCAAGTGAATCTGGCACCACTGTGATCTATTCACCTTTCAAACACATGAGATTTTGAGGGTTATTTTAACTCTAAAGCATAACATGCCACTGATGATTCCTAAAAGATTGATGTCTGTTTCACTTCACAAGATGCATATTATACACCATGACAACACAATAGATGGTTTAAAGATATCTCAGGAATGTGCAAGACCCTACCTTTCATAAACTCAAGGCCACAAAAATATAAAGCTTTCATTTCAAAAGAGATGCCCCAGCTGCTTTAATCATTTACAACCACAAGAAGAAATACCACAGAAAGGACATTTCACCAAGTTTAGCCATCCAGGCATTCAGCCATCACTACAGACATAATGAACAGGAGCCTAGCTACTGTTCAAACTGCCTTCCCAGGCAACAACTAGACCCAAGCCAGGTCCAGCCAGTTGAGTTTGAATTTAGTGGATCTAGATCTGGTGAGTTGAAGTATACTGCTGGGCCCACCGAGCCCAGACCAATGCCCAAACCTACAGGATGATCCTCATAGCACAGAAGTGGCAGCAGGTAACTGGGGCGAACTAGTCTGCTTGGAAGACTCCAGGTGCATGAAGGGGAGGTGCCCAGACAGAACTCAAGGGAACTAATTTAAATGCAAATTCTCAATTTATGATCTGCTTTGTTATATAGCTATAATGTTTGCACCTTTAGTCTAAAGTATAAACCCATTAGTTAGAAAAGTTTGTCAATTTCTAAATTTCACTAGCAATTTAGTATTGCTAATTGTACTACTGTAGGTAGAAAGCATATCTACCTTAACCACATATTCTCCCTTGGTTAATAATATGAGGAGGTGCTTGGGCAATGAACTCACCAAAACTCTACACTGAAGGATGGAGGACAGTGCCAAATGGAAACTAACATCTCATTTTCAGTCAACAGAGAAGGAAAAGTCTTGGAACACACACACACAGAAAACAAGAATTTCTGACACATGAGAGATACTTAAAAAGCAGATTCTTTACAAAGAGACTGTGACTGCAGTGATACAACTACCTACTATCAAACATTCACAAAAAGGTATCACAAATCAAAACAAAGAATTCTCTCTGAAACAGAAAATGACAAAGAAAAAAAAATGCAAAATGCAATCTCAGGCCCCAAGTCCACCCAACAAACCCAGGAGACATCAGCATAGAAGAAATTAAAAGTCACACACCTGAAATCTCTGAAATAATAGCAACTAAAGTAAGGAAACAACTACAGAAGGGTATAGAGGAAATCAGATAAAAAATAATCTCATAGGTAAAAAAGAAATGATAATTATAATGAAAGAATTACTGAGTCTCAAAAGACCCTGATAAAAAATAGAATAGAAAAATGATAGAAACCTTGAATGAGCAATATAAGAAAGAAGTAGAATGCAAGAAGAAGATTCAGAGACATATAGAAATGAAAAACTCTATTAAAAGTTGGCAAAACCATTTGAATTAAAGTGAGGATAGACTTTCAGACTTGAAGACATGATTGCGGCTAGTGAAAAGGTAAGGGAAGATCTCTTAAAAACAACTAGGATCCAGGGAATAATAATTCAACAGCTTCAAGATGATGCAAAGATGAACAATATAAGACTAATAGGCATCAATAAGAAAGAAGGAGGCAACACAGACGACATAAGAAGAACATGGGCAGAAGTAATAGCAGAAAACTTCCCCAATACAGGGAACCAATCTGACATTCAGATAACTGAAGCATATAGAACTCCAAATAATCTCAACCCAATTAAAACCATAACCAGACATATAGTAATCAAGATCCCAGAAATTCAGCACAGGAGCAACATACTAAAAGCCACTAGAGAAAAGAAACATCACATTTAAAGGAAAACTCATCAGAATAACAGCAGATTTCTCCTCACAAACCATCATCAAGAAGAGCATGGAGTGAAGTACTTTAAGTCCTGTAAGAAAACAAATTCTTACCCAGTCTGATGCACCCTGCAAAGCTCTCTTTCAAATTTAATGGAGAAGTGAAAAATTTCCATGACAAAGAACAACTAAAGAGATTTGTGACAACCAAATCAATCCTACACAGAATATTAAAAAATATTCCAGAAAAATGCTTATAATTCCAAGCACTACAACAAAAAGAACCCACCAAACATGGCAAACTATTAAACACAGAAGAAAATTAGGGAACCAACAGTATGAAAATAACATGACAAGCATAAGTCAATGCATGTCAAATGTAACCACCAATGTAAATGAACTCAATTCATCAATTAAAAGAAATAGACTGGCAGAGTGGATTAAGAAACAAAATCCAACAATATGCTGTACATAAGAAGCACATTTAACCCATAAAGAAATTCATAGGTTCAAAGTCAAAGGATAGAAAACAATACTGCATGCTCTAGCACCTCAGAAAAGAGCTATTCTGTTTGTAGATAATCTGAACTATTACAAATCTACAGCTAACATAAATCTAAATGGAAAATTGAAAACTTTTATTCTTAAATCAGGTACAAGACAAGGTTGTCCTCTACCACCACTCCTATTCAATATAGTTCTGGAATCATTAGCTACAACCAGTAGGCAAGAGAGAAATAAAAGGAATAAGAATAGGTAAAGAAGAAGTTAAACTATCATTATTTGTATATGACATGAGACCCTACTTGGAAGACCCAAAAAACTCCACCAAGAAGCTCTTAGAATTAATAAACAAAGTCAGTAGCTTATCAGGATGCAAAGTCAACACCCAAAAATCAATAGTAATCCTCTGCATAGATAACACACCGAGAGAGAAATTAAAGAAATAATACCCTTCACAATAGCATCCAAGAAGTTGAAATACTTAGGAATTAATCTAACAAAGAAAGTAAAAGATCTATACAATGAAAATTATAAACCTTTAAAAATAGAGATGAAAAAGAATTTCAGAAAGTGGAAAGATATTCCTTGCTCCTGGATAGGAAGAACCAACATTGTGAAATGGCCATACTCCCATAATTGTTATACAGATTTAATACAATCCCTATCAAAATAAGACCAAGTACCTCACAGATCTAGAGAAAACGTTCTTAAAATTTATTTGGAACCAGAAAAGACCAGAGCAGCAAGAGCAGTCATGGGCAACAAAGGCAACACAGGAGGCATTACAATCCCTGACTTGAAATCATAGTACAAAGCTACTGCGATAAGTTCATAATGGTATGGGAAAAAAATAGATCTAAGGATCACTAGAACAGGTTAGAAGGTGCAAATATAACTGCAAACACATTTAGCCATATTATCTTTGACAAAGGTACCAAACATGTTCACTGGAAGAAAGATAGTTTCCTTAACAAATGGTGCTGCAAAAATTGGCTCTCCACGTGCCAAAAACTAGAACTAGACCTGGGTCTTTCATCATGCATCAAACTAAAGCCAAGATGGATTAAACATCTAAACATTAAAACAGAAACACTAAATCTCCTGGAAGAGAAAGTAGGTGGAAATCCTAAAGACATAGGAGTAGACAGACCATTCATGGAAGAAAAAAAAAAAAAAAAAAAAACTGCTTGGGAAATACTCCAAAGAATCATTAACTGGGATCTCATTTTATTAAGAAGATAGTTCATGTCAAATGAAGAAACTGACAGGGAGATGTAAATAACTCAGGCTAACTCAGACTTGGTCTAGAGTTAAAGTACCAACACTGTGAAGGTCACTTAGTGCTATTTTATATCAAAAGTCTCAGGAAATTTCAGAGCTGGCGGTGGCGGGGGTGCGCTTAAGGATTATGTAGTCCGAACATCTGTTTCCAGCATGAAAACAGAAACCCAGAGAAGTGGGGTCACCTACCACAGGCCACAAAGACAGCAGGGAGCAGAGCCAAGGAGAGAACTCTAGTTCTCTAATTCATAGTCCACTGCTTTTCCACTCTGTTAAGTTGTTTCCCTCCCTCCTATTATCCTGGTAGAAAAAGGAAAAGTAGTAGTTTGCTGCTGGATTTTGGAAAGTGTTGTCATGTGATATTTGATCCACACAGAGGCCCTTTTCTTCACAATATCAAAGGAATTATCCAAAGAAAATTATTGGAAATTGCTAGCCGTGTATTATGGCTTCCAAGCCCACAAGCACAGATGTTCATTGGCAAACTGAAATACAATTGGAAGAAATTAAAACTCACTTTGTTTTCCTGGTAATAAAAAATTCTTGCTGCAGATGAATGTTCGAGCTCAGTCTCCTCCCCCTTATTATTAAACAAAAGCAGAGCACAACAAAAATAGAAATGAATGCAGAAATCTGCTCCTATTTCTTCTTTTATGCACCAGTGTTTTTGTTGGTCAAATCACATTATGGAGCACCCGTTACAGTGGCTTCTCTTTATCGGTCCTGAAGTAGCTGAAAGATGTGAAGGAGTGGTCCATTATAAATTAGGATCATATGAGAACTTTAGGTTACCTACATTCTTTAGGTCCCTTTATCCTTAAATTGGTGGCAGTTGTAATCATGCAATTAATAATTAAGTAATTATTAATTAAATCAATTAAAGAATGAACAAGATGAGAAAAGATGTCACCTTGTGGTTAAGGCTGGGTATTTGAAGGCAGACCTGAATTCACATCTCAGCTCTGTCATTAACTGGCATCTGACTTTGGACAAGAATCCTAATTTGTTAGGATTTTTAGTGAAACAAAAACAGTGATACTAGACAAAAACAAAATAAAACAAAAAACAGTGATACTATTCCCTGCCTTCCAAGGTTATTTTGAAGAATCAGCCTGCTAAGTCTAGGTATCTGGCTTGTTATTTGGACCATTGTGGCTGGTGAAACTACTGAGCCTATTAGCAAATAAATCTTAACTTTGGACTTTTGCATGTGTGTCGAACCTTGCTAAGTGCAGTAAGAATCCTGCAAAATTAATTAGAGCATGTCCCCTACTCTTGATATCAGATCATCCTGATCTGTCTTCAGCAAACATCCTCTTAAATTGGTGTAGCAAGAATTTTCCTGCCCTAGACATCTTTTTTTGGTGATACTCACTTTCTACTAATGTGTGCCCTCTGTTCAATAGATCTAAATTCCCATTTGTTCTTGACTTTGGAATTGAATCCCACTCTTTTCCCCTGTTGTAGCATCCCATCTCAATAGTTCAGAATAAAATCTTTCTTCTTGGTGTTGTGGAGATTGAGGTTCCAAGTGAATTTGGGAGAATTAGTCAGGAGCTGGTAGAAATTTTGTTTCCAGGAGGATGAGAAGGCAGACAGCAGGTGTGAGAGATTAGAGTTGATTGCTTCCTGGCTGACATACAATGTCTGCATCCTGGAGGCTTCTTTGGGATTGGAGTCTCACTCCAAATTTGCAGGTTCAGCACTTGGATTCATTTGAGTGGCTGGAAGACAGACAGATGCAAGAGTACAAGTGCAAATCTCACACTGACTCCTGCTTCATAGCTACCTGTATTCTGATTATTCTTCATAGCTATGGGATCTTAGTCAAATCATTTAATCTCTTTTATTTTACTTATAAAGTAGAGCTAATAAACCTTCCTTTCTGGTGTTCTGATGTTCTGAGATAATATATATTTAAAGCTTGGAGTACTCAGCAATACGTAGTTTTTACCCTCTGGGCTGTAGAGATAGAATCCGATTATCAAACTCACAAGCATCAGATCTATAGATTAGGATGTGAATTTGCTGAGGCACAGAGAATGAAGTACTGTCCAGGTACCAGAAGACTTGGATACTATGTTGCAGGATCTTGTTTTCCCTGCCTTGTTTTCCGGTATAGTGAATCAAAATATGAAGGCTGCACGGGGAACAGGAGCACATGCAGTAAGAGTGGCACCACTGCTGGTGTTCTGCTGACCCCAGCTTTCACTGTACACACAGAAGGACCTGCCACTTGTCGAGGAGCTGATCTCCAGCCTGGGAACACCTTTGATAAACATACAGAGAAACCTGGAGAGGCTGGTATGTTCCTGCTCTTAGAGGCAGCCTCCAAGCTGCTAACCTCTAGGTAAGGGTAACCCTGAGATGTGTTATGCCCTGACTCCTCAAGTCCCATGGCATAGTAGAGCTCAGCTGGACTGTATTGCTTGATTATATACCTTTCACTGACAACCCTTCTCACCTCTCTTGCCCTTGTCCATGTTACCTGGGGTCATCTTTCAGACAAACTATGTACACCTGAATGCTTGTGTTGTGGTCTGCTTCTACCTAAAATAAGGGTCTCATAGATGTTCAAGCTGTGGAGGAATCAGGGCCAGTGGATCTGAGAGATACTCCCTGTATCTCTTTGGAATGACATAGTTTTACAGAAGAGGGCACTGACATTCTGTTTCCTTTAGAAAGAGCAGCAGGTGTCATTACTGTCTCCAAGGTAGGAGCTGATGTGGCTCATGACATTTGCTCTATCATGCTTCACCCAGAGCGCTTTCTCCACCATCCTGAAGTTCTAAGCTGTGTTTTAAGGATATTCATAGCCTTTGCATCAGTGAGCAGCTTCTTAAACTCAGATGGGGCTGAGATTAGGGATTTGGAGCTTGAAGCCATCTGAAAGAAATTTTAGGGTTGACTTGACTGAAGGACGAAGTGACTCACCCAAGGATTTGTTGAAGGAAAGACCTGGTGTAGGAGTGGAGAGGAGATGTTGAGGTCAGTCTTAGGGAGCTGAGGCAGGAGAGGGATCTGTACTGCTGGGTCCAGGCAGTGTACAGATGATCCATATTTACACTCTCATTCGATATTTGCAAAGCCTGTAGGTAGATGTCATCCCATGATAGCATCAATGGAGCACTGGAGTCAGAATGGAGCTGGTCTTGGAGTTAAGGTATGCCCTTTAGCTCTATTGCTCATGGGAGGCTTGATAAATGACAGGTACAGATGAAGGGAGGGATGTAGGACAGAAAGCGGGAAAGGGGCTTTCAAATTTGATAGAACACAGGTTCACATACAGGCAAATCTTGGAGGAGTTGGGGCCTAGAGATATACTTTGTTGAGCTCCTGCTATGGGCTGAAATTATTTGCCTATGCTAGGTTGGGAGATCTAGGGGAGGAAGGAGGAGAGTGGTGGTGTGAGGCAGGGAGAGAGATTAGATTTCCACTGTCTTCCATGTTCCAACCCAGAAGGTACTTGCCTCTACCTCTAACATTTTTGATCCCATGGATCCAAGACTGGAGACTCTGTTCTGTTGGTGCTTCCCTGCTCTTCTCTGTGTGAGAGGCAAGCACTGTGCAGGCTGTGCTGGGTATCCTCAGCTGTGAGGCTGTTGGACACCTAAGCTAGAAGTTGTGCAACTGAAGCTCCTCAACAGAGTTGGGTCAGAAACTAGATAAATTGACTTATGTTAGGCCATCCAAAGATACAGGGTAGATACTGAGCATCTGAATACCAGAGCTCTGCTTGGTTCCTGTGTACTACAGAAACTAGCCTTTGAGAACCTCTGGGATTCTACCTTGTTCTTGGAGTGCAAGATTTCCTTTCTTCACTGCTGTTTTCCTAACTCATCACCGAATGCCTCCTGGGTTCTGGGCCTTGTTAGGGGGCAGTGGAGGAATCAAAGGAAGACAGTACATCGAGGTCTTAATTGGATGTTCTCCCTGTCCCAGGGCCTCCTTGGGTAATTCTTCTCAACCCTCTCCCTGGTGGTTAGTCTTGGCCATGCTCACTGTTTGCTTCTACCACAAGTCTTTGCAGCACTTCTCTGCTGTCTGCTCATTTCCCTCAGTCCTAGCATTTGTCTTTCACTTCAGCAGCCTCCAGTTTCCTTGCTCTACCAGTTTACTCCTGGGCTTGCTCTCTGTTTGGACTCGTTGAAGGATTAAGCAGTTTGTCCAGAGTTATATAGCAATTTCAGTATGGGCCCAGGCCTTTACAGTCAAAATGGTTTACTCAAAGGAGGAGGGACCTATTATTTTTTGAAAGCGTACTAGAAATATCCCATATCCCTTACATATATCCCTTTCTTTTAAATATTTAAGATTTTACAAGAAACTCAAATGCCTTGAGTGTTTCTTGTGTACTCAGATCTCCCCTTTCTCCATACTGTCTTCTTCCCAAATGACCTCCTTGGCTCTCAAGCCATTGAGGAGACTTGAATTCCACTGGCAGCCCCAGCCCTCAGCAGGACTTTGTGTACCGGTGGGCCTTGGTCTCTTTCTGCAAAATTGTAGATTTTATGTACCTTACAGATGGCTGGGATCATAAGTGGAAATGTGGGGGCCAGGGATACAGCTCAGTGGCATAGTACCTTGTGGAAGATATGAGATCCTGAGTTTGAGTCCCAGTACCCCTTCCCTGCACTGTAAAGTAAAAATGTAGGACAACTGTTTAGTCAAGTTTAATTTACTTTCCTGTTATGGTTTGTGTCTAGTTGTCTCCGCCCAAAACCGTATGCAGTTATGGGGTATGGATCTACAGTTTGTGATTAATTTATGATCCAAAGCTGGGATTATGGGTCTGAGTACTGATGAGATTATGGGTTTGAGGACTACACCCACCCTGGGGCAGAGAGCCTCAAGGCAATATAAAGGAAAGAAGAGAGGCTTGCCTCCGCCATTGTTGTCACTGCTTCCCCCTTTTGCTCTTGCTGTTTTGCTGTTTTGTACTGCCATGAACTACTGCCCTCTGCACTGTGCCAGTCTACCTTGGAACCAGCCAAGTAAGGACTGAAAACTCCACAAACTGTGTGCTAAATAAACCTTTCCTTTCTTCTTCTTATTTTTTTTTTTCTTTTGCTTTAAACAATTTATTTAACTGAAATGGACTTACATTTGTTTCTTAAGTGACTTCCATTTATTTGGATACATCTTTTCCCAATGGTGACTTATAAGATCTTCAAGCCAATATAAATATTTTATAAATATTTAGGTATATACCTGCACTATATACTTTCCAGCAAGAAAGCGCTTAATAGTAAAGACCAGACAAAATTACTCACTACAGTGAAAATCTGCTGAGATATGTTTGAGGTAAGAAGGCACCACATACCTCTTCAACTAAGAAAATCACCCTTACAACACAGGGCAATTTTATTTTTATACAGGACCTAGAACACTTAAGCTGTCAATTAGGTGATGAATGGCAGAACTACATCCCAGTTTATGCCATGAATTCATAGGGAATAGGTTCCAACAACTCAGGTTCCTTCCCATTGGT
>PVJA010044555.1:0-16100 GCA_004027025.1 Myocastor coypus | reverse complement strand
AGGACAATATGCAATATGTCAACTTTCAAAGAAAAAAAGGGGGAAAAGAAAAAAAAAAGTAATGTGGATTTAGAAAGGTTAATGTTTAGTTGTTTGATCAATCTTATACACCTATATGTATTAATCTAAACTGATCCGATGATGAAAATATGTAATATAACCATTGTTAAATTTAAACAATAAAAGAATTGAAAAAAAATAAAAAATAAACTGATCTGATGATGAAAATATGTAATATAACCATTGTTAAATTTAAACAATAAAAATATTAAATCATGAAAAAAATAAAATAAAAAGACTGGATGACAAAAAAAAAAAAAAAAAATGTACTTGCAAAGCCATGTTTATCATAGCACTATTTGCAATAGCCAAGATCTGGAATCAGCCTAGGGGCCTGTGAACAGATGAATAAACAAAATAAGGCATAATGCACAATGAGGCATGGTTCAGCTGTAAGGAAAGAAAAAAGCCCAGTCATTTCTAGAAGAAAAACCCAGAAAACTAGAGGATATCAGGTTAAGAGAAATAAACTAGATGTTGACAGACAAATACCTCGTTGTATGTCTTACTTCACTTTAAACTTGGAAAACAGGTGATTGAAATGTAGAAGGTAAATTATGAGGGACTAGGAAGGGACAGTGAGGAAGGGGGGGGAGGTCATAGAAGAAGGGTGAGCTCACGTGATCAAGGCATGATGTATCCATGTATCAAATGATCACAATGAATCCCATTAAATCTTTTTTTTTTTTTTTCTTGTTTCAGAACTTTTGTTTGATTATTTAATTTTATGGCCTGCTCAGCCTGCCCCAAGGACAGGGCTGGCGCAGCATGTGGTGCCAGGGATCGAACTGCGGTCCCTGAAGCCACCTAAGCTTTCCTAAGCAGGCGCTTTAGACCACTGAGCCATCCTGCCAGGCCCCTCATTAAATCTTACAATTTGGAAAGAAAGAGAGAGAGAGAGAGAGAGAGAGAGGAAGGAGGGAGGGAGGGAGGGAGGGAAGGAGAAAGCCCTCAATCACATTCAATTATTTGAACTTTGGCAAAGGGGCCTAATGCATAGACTGGAGCAAAGCCTTTTCATGAATAAAGTTGGTAAAACTAGCTATCCATATGCATAAGATTGAATCTAGACAAATATACTGAACTAAAATCAAAATAGACTGGAGAATTAAATGTCAAAACAGAAACACTTAACTAGCTTAAAATACCCTTTTTAAAATGTATTTGGCTGTTGTAGGGCCTCAGATTCGTGGTGCTCCTCCTGCTCTCAGCCTCCCCAGAGTTGGGATTGCAGATTTGTGCCACTACGTCCAGACTGTGGCTGGCTCAACCTACCGTGAAGCAGGTTGAGTGCCAGGATTGAACTGAGAA
Organism: Myocastor coypus; assembly: GCA_004027025.1. Lineage (NCBI taxonomy): Eukaryota > Metazoa > Chordata > Mammalia > Rodentia > Myocastoridae > Myocastor > Myocastor coypus. The sequence continues at coordinate 14,729 of PVJA010044555.1, read as the reverse complement.
GCCCAATCTATAATAAATAAAGTGGAAAATAAAAGACAGACAATAGAAAAAAAAAGAGAGAGAAATGTCATTAGAATCCAGCAAGGACAATGTATCTAAAAGTGTACTTTGATTGTGTATAATTGGGTAACTTGCTTTCTATGTTTTTGGACCCTGTTACTCTGGGCGTTAATCTGTGTGCATGATCATTGACTTCATAAGGAATGATAAAATAAGCAAATGAGCTGATACGGACAAATCTTTTTTTCTTAAAGTGGGGGGAGGGGACAAAAAAATGAGATGTGTTATGCACATTTACCAATGCCCCTCAATGACTGTAATCCTTATGTACTGTAAACATGTACTAATAAAAATAAAAATAAAATGAAAACAATTTTGTAAAAAAGAAACTATGGTTGAAAGCGTGAGAACACAAGACATTTCTCTAGCACCCTGAGTAAATAAGGACACCTAATAACTGGTGACTAGTAAGGGCACTTTAGAAATAATTATTTGCCTATTTTCTTATTATGTAACAAACCACATTCTGCAGAGAGCTAACCTATCTAGTACCTTCTCCTATGAGCTGTGCTTTTGATTTTGTCTCTTATTCAAGGTAGACTTCATGGGCACGACCCCGTCAGTCACAGTCCTGTGTTTGGTTTAATGTTCTGTTATTGTCCTCTTAATACTAACAAATATTTGGTTCCACATTTTCATCTCTCATTAGGATCCATAAAGTAGGTGGGATTGTAGTTAAATGGGGGAAATGCTAGATCATGGTGCGCTGCGCGTCTCTCTGCCCAATTCGAGGCCTGTTCCCTTAGGGAAGCAGTTTGGAGGACTCCACGGTGGGTGCCAGCACACGCTGGATTTGCGGGTGAGAAGCAACTGCAACACGTTTTCAGCTTGCTCCCGGGGAGGCCACACCGTATGCCTGTGTAGGTTGTCCGCGGTCTCCTCCGCCGCACTCCAGCTTCTGATTCCAGAGCATGAAGGAGTCTTTTTTACATAGGCGTTTATTATTTACTTGTGGCAAAGAGAAAAAACAATTATCCCAACCTAAGCATCAGTTCAGACTCGGAATTCAGGCTTTCTAGGCTGAGCATCACACAATGGATGCCAGCTCGACCCGGGAGTGGCCGGCCGAGAGCCCGGCCTGCGCGGAGACCGCGGAGGGCGCCCGCTGCGCCCCAGGGCCGGAGCTGCCCCTCCCTCCGCCTTCCTAGGGAGTTGGGGGTGGCGGAGAGCGAGGGCTGAGGAGGCGGTGGGGGGCTGGGGACCTGCGCTCGGGCTGCGCGCCCCGCGCCTCTGGGGATTCGGGGGCGCGCCCGGCGAGCAGAGCCATGGAGCCGTCCTGGCTGGAGACCCGCGGCGCGAGGCCCCTGTACCTGGCCTTCGTGTTCGGCCTGGCCCTGGGGCTGCTGCAGGTCATCAAGCTCTACCTGCGGAGGCAGCGGCTGCTGCGGGACCTGCGCCCCTTCCCCGCGCCTCCCGCCCACTGGTTCCACGGGCACCAGAAGGTAGCTGGCAGGGAGGGCGGGGCGGCGAGGCGGGGGTGTTCCTCCCTCCACATCTTGCGGGGCTCCTCAACCTGGGGCTGTGGCTCCGAGTGCTCCTTCACCCTGGAGGCTTGCGGCAGGGAGAGGCCACTGGGAGCTGGGAAGGAGCCATTCAGGGAGACCCAATACTGAAAAGAAAGCGGGGTGTGGTTCCAGTTGCTTCGCCGATCTCTTCCACTTGTGCATTGCACTGCATTGTTTCAAAGACAGTTAATGGTATCCTGAGTAATATTTATTAAGTGTAAAAATGTGCAAAAGAGGACACAATCGCGGGCTCTTAGTCTATTTTAAGCAGAAAAAATTAAATTGCCTTTTCAGATTCGTTCGAAACAGGCGTACTCCCTTACCCCCCTTTCCAGCCCACGCACCCCAACACTCTCCTCACCCCTTCCCCCATCAACCTCCTAAGAAAGATAAGGTAATTGAAATTCAGAATAGGGAGACCTTTTAGCCTCCTCTCCCGTTCTCTGAACCCACTTTCAACCATGACTTTTTTTTTCTTTCTCTCTTAATTCTAACAGTTCCGGGTAGCAACTGTCGCGATAGGTACCAACATTACAAAGAAACAGTGGATTTCTACTCGCTAGGGCTCCACCCAGGCAGGTGCAGTGTTAGGCCACAAGGAGGAACTGAAAACAAGGTACAGAGTATATTACAAAAGCTGTTCTTGGAGGATTCCTATTCCTAGGGGAGAGAAAAACCCTCGAGAAGGGCTGTGGAAAATCTTAAAGGGGGGAGGGGCGCCGAGAGGGTGTTCTTCACACAGCTCTAGCAGGAACTACATTGCATTTATTAATTTAGTAATTGTAGATGTCCGTGTGTGAATTTGTGACAGGCAGTGCCTGCACTTCAACTGTCTCAATATGGTTCTCTAGCACTTTTATTTAAATAGAAGAATTAGTATTTATTATTTGTGTAAATGCTATTTGCTACATGGCCCCCATGGATTTTGTCCCTTTACGGAATTCACTCTCCCACGGACTTGCTATCCATTTCCCATTTACTGCTGCTGCTGCTGCCTCTTCGTCTTCCTCTTTTATTTTTTTATTTTAGGGAAGGGTCTACATGGTGTTCATCAGGGTCTTACTACTAGGTGGGACTCATAGTGATCTTCCTGTTTACAGCCTCCCAAGAGCTGGGATCACAGGCACGCACCACCACTCCCAGTCTCAATTGTTGTCTCATGGATTGAACCCCGGCTTCTACGCCTGCTTGCAAGAGTTTTAATCTGCTGAGCTATGTGGCTGGCCCTCTTTATACTGTTTCTGTGTGTGTTTCTTTGCTTTCATTACATATATATGTGACATCATGCTTTCTGGGGGTCTGGCTTATTTCATTTAGCATAATGAAATAAGGGTCATCCAGTTAGGAAATGGTAGAATTTCCTTCTTTCTGAAGGATCAGTAGTGTCCTCTTTTTGATAGTATTGGTTATTAAAAAGATAGCTATCAAAAATGCAAAAATTTATCAATTTTTATTTATTCTTTCAAAGAACCAACTCTTGGATTCAGTAATTTTTACTTTATTTTATTTTATTTAGTTATTTATTTAGGTCTCTATTGCACTGATTTCTCCTCTGATCTTTATAATTTCCTGCCTTCTCTGGGCTTTGGGGTTGACTTGCTCTTCTTTTTCAAGGAGCTTGATTGGTCATTTAGTCTCCTGTTTTCCTGATGTGAGAATTTACCACTATGAATTTTCCTCTTAGCACAGCTTTCATTGCATCTCACAGGCTCCAGTAAGTCATGTTTGCATTTTTATTTGAGTATAAATGTTGTTTAACTTAATCTGTGACCCATTAATTGTTCAGGAAGGTGTTCTTTAATTTCCATAAGTTTATGGAGTTTTTGCAATTTCTTTTGTCAATAATTTCCAATTTCATTGCACAATGGACAGATAATATGCAGGGGGTAATTGCAATTCATTTGCATTTACTTAAGCATGATTTATGTGCTACTATATGTTCTATATTGGAAAACATCCCATGTGTAACAGAGAAGAATGTGTTTTCTGAACATGTTGGATGGAACACTCTGTAAAGATCTACTAAGTCTATTTCTTTGAAAGTTTGGTTTAATTCTGTTATTTCTTTGCTGATTTTTGCCTAGTTGGTCTACCTCTTTGTGACAGTGGTGTGTTAAAGCCCCCATTAAAGTTGTGTTATTGCTCACTTGATTGTTCATGTCTGTTAAAATTTATCTTATACAGTTAGGTTCACCTACTTTGGGTGTGTAGGTGTGATACTTATGGTTCTGAGGACTGGCACAGAATGTGGTACCAGGAATTGAACTCAGGTCCTTGCGCTTGCCAGGCAGACGTATAAACCACCAGGCTATCTCTCCAAGCCCTGAGAGGTTATTTCTGATCTTATTTCTTCTGTAGCCTGGTGGATTTGTTTCTTTACTTCAGTTTTTATCATTTCAGAAATTTCATGTGTGTGACTTCCAAGTTCTTCTGTGTCCGTGTGTCCTGGACTTTATCTGGGTGGGCTGGAGGTTTGAGATTGCCTTTTCCTCCTCCTTCTTGAAATTTTTGGAGTTTCTAGTGATCACCCAAACTCAGCAGTGATGGAGGTTGTGAGCAGGTCAGCAAAGCTCCTGCAACAGTGGGGGAGGGCAGAATAGGCTCACCAAAGCTCCTGCTGTTCAGGATTCAGAGGCTGCTGCCACTGTTTTGGAGGAGTGGTGAGCTGCAGCTCAGGAAGGCTGCAAGCATGAGGGGGCAGGCCTCTTAAGGCTCTCTTGGGGAGGGGGCAGGATTGGGCTCACCAAGGCTCTCAAGTCTCAGACCCGGGAATTTAAGGGTGAGGCAGGCAGAGCTCACTAGTTCCCCAAAGCTGTCCAGGATTGGCCTGCCTCTTGCAGCAGTGGGAAAGGCTAGGCCTGAGCTCCTAGTTGATTTTTTGATAGACAGTTGCCCTAACAGGTATGGAATAGCATTTTATTGTATTTTCTAACTTGTATTTCTCTGTGGATTAGTGATGTTGAACATGTTTTTATATGCCCATTGTATCTATGTTCCTTTCAGAGCAATGTCTGTGTTGTTAGTTTTTTTTTTTTATTGAATTATATGACTTACTTAAATATATAGTTAATCAAACCTTATCAGATATATGGTTCATGAATATTTCCACCCAATCCATGCAGAGAACTTTTTATTTTGATGTAATTCTACTTGTTTATTTTTGGTTTTACTTTTGTGTCCCATATAATTTTAATTGTTAATTCTTTTTATTAGTCCTATCTCTGTATTCTTGGTATTTATGGTGTGACCTTTTTTGCCCCTTCTTTCTGATGCTTTACGACCTTCATTTTTTCACTGGCATTCTGAAATCAAATTACAAATAGCCTAAGGGTGGCACTTTTTTCTATAACTATGCCAGATATGTGATGGACAATCTTTGCAATCTAGAAACTTCTGGTAAATGTTAATGTCTAATTTTTGTCTTAGTTGCATTTCTCCAGGACAAAAAGACTCTGAGACAATGATTCAGATCTAACAGTTTCTTTTAGAGATGATATGAAGACACTAGGTAATGAACTGGAGAGGAGGGTTAGGCTGGGAGGGCAGATGGTGTAGAGTAGCTCACTAGCAGATTATCTCTATGGATAATGGGAATTTATTTCTGTGGAAAGACTCTGAGCCTCAGAGGTACCCCAAATGAAAAGTAAGGGTAATTTTTATGCCAGTTCTTGTTTTGTACCACTTCTGTGGTTGGTAAATCCAAGCACTACGAACTAGCACTATGCATCCAGTGAAACAAACTTCATTAACCAGGAGACATCCTTGCACAGTACATGTGAGTACTGGTTATGGGGTATGATGAAATGGTAAGGAAGAGGGGTTAGGGATTATCCACTAATAGCAAATATTATTTTTTCTTTCTCCTTCTCTATACCCCACCTCGATTTCTCTATTTTTTTTTTCTTTCTCTCCCATTTGATTGGATACTAGATTCCTACACTGAGCTTTTAAATTCCATGGGAAGGATAAGGAGATAGCAGACTTAGTGTCTGCTTAGGTGAGTGCCAGGATGGGGCTTCTATTCCTGGCACCACCTGCTGTACCAGCTCCACCCCTGGACACGCTGAGCCGACTACCAAGACTGGGTATGGAAGTGCACATCTGTAGTCCTAGCACTGGAGAGACTGAAAACAGGAGGATCACTACAAGTCTGAGCTGCATAATGAGACCCTGTACCAAATACATAATAAATAAATAAACAAACAAATAAATAAATTTAATGGGAGAGAATAGTTTTTATTTGTTTGTTTACACCAAGAATTGAACTCAGGACCTGTGTTTGGCAGGTAGTCACTGTGCCCCTGAATTGTATTTCCAGCTGAGCTTTTAATCTATATTTCTTGATTTTATCTTCTTACAATTTCTGCTAAAAATATTTTTAAATCTGGCTATAATAGTTTTAATTTCCTAGAGTTCTGTCTTTTCTCTATTTTTGGTATCAATTACTTCTTGACAAATACAAACACCACACTAAAACTTAATGATTTAAAAAGAATCTCTCATACTTTGGTAACAATGTAATTTGGGCTGGGTGTTGCTGTGAAGTTTTATTTTTTTGGTGCTACAGTCTACTGGCTTTGGCTGGACTCACTAATGTATCTGCAGTTAGCCAAAGCCAGGTAGTTAGTTAGGTAAAGCCCAGATGACATTTTGAATGCCTTTGTTTTCTTCTACCTGCTATATTGTCTTTCAGCTAGCTAGCTGGCAAATTTTGCTCACATAATATCAGAGCATCTCTCTCTCTCTCTCTCTCTCTCTCTCTCTCTGTGTGTGTGTGTGTGTGTGTGTGTGTGTGGGTGTGGTTTTAGAAACTGAACCCAGGGTTTGGCACTGAACTACCAACATTGTTTTTTCTAAAACAGATCTTTCTATGTTGCCCAAGCTGGTCTTGAACTTGTAATTATCCTGCCTCAGCTCCTAAATAACTGGGATCAGATATGAGCTTATGAACACACATCCAGCTACCATTGCTTTTTAAGTATCTAAGACTTTATTGCAGTTAACCTTAACTATGTCAACTCCATTGACTTAGGAAATGGCCATTGCATTAAGGCACATTTTTGGGTGTGTCCAAGTGGGTCATGGAGGTGTGACTTTTTCACAATATATAGTTTCTGGCTTCTGCCTCTGGGGCACAGTTCCCCCATTCTGTTTCTTGACTACCATGAGCTAAGGATCTTTTTCCTGCTACACCATGATATTTGTGCCCTGGAACCAGATGGCCATAGACTGACTTGCACAAAACCATAAGCCAAATTAAACTTCTCTTTGGTATAAAGCATCTGCTTAGACAATAGGCATTAATATCTTAGAGCCATTACTGCAGCCAGCCAAACACATTTTTATTACAGAACTTTGATCTTTCCATGAAATGATATATTTTATCCTTTCTGTAGAGTAATAGATTTGTTTGAGTTTTTATTAGTATGTGTAATACATAATGATTACATTCATCATGGAGAATATATATATATATATATATATATATATATATATATATATGTAGATAGATAGAGAGAGAGAGAGACAGAGAAACAGTAATACAGAATTTCAAATCAGGATTCTAGGAAATTAACAATGGTTAATATATTGCATATTATTATAATTTTTTATTCCTCTTTATTAATCTCCAGTACAACCCTCCAAAATTTTTTCAAATCCTTGCATATTTTTTCAAATTCTTTTCTTTGTATTAGTTATTTCTTGCTACATATCAGATTAGCCCCAAATTTAACAACTCAAAACAGTTTTTTTTCCTTGTTTCAGAACTTTTGTTTATTTTTATGGCTGGCTCAGCCTGCCCTGAGGGCAGGGCTGGCGCAGCATGTGGTGCCAGGGATCGAACTGCGGTGCCAGCAGCAGCCTAAGCAGTTGCTTTACATCACTGAGCCATCCTGCCAGGCCCCTCAAAACAGTTTTTATCTCATGTAGTTTGTGAGGGTCAAGAATTTAGGCATAACATTACCTAGTCATTCTGATTCAGGGTCTATGGGCTAGAAATATAACCCAGTGGCACAGCGCCTACCTGGTGAGTGCAAGGTCCTGAGTTCAATTCCCTGTACTGGGAAAAAAGATCCAGTTTCCCATCTTGCAGGATGGTAGGTGAAAAAACTGAGAAGCCAGACATTAAAGAGAAGACACCTAAAGCCTGGAAGACTACTGTCAATGGTACTGGTAAAAAGGGTAAGTTGAAGACAAAAAAGTCCAAGAAGGGGCCACCCCACTACAGCCAAAATCCTGTCCTGGTTAGAGGAATTGGTAGATACTCCTGATCTGCTATGTATCTCAGAAAGGCTTTCTACAAGAGAAAGCACACAGCTGCTAAATCAAAGGTTGAGAAGAAAGAGAAGGAGAAAGTTCCTGCTACCATTACAACGCCAGTTGGTGGGGACAAGAATGGGGGTACCTGGGTGGTTGAGCTACAGAAAATGCATAAATACTACCCTACTGAAGATGTGTCCAGAAAGCTTGCGAGCTACGGCAAGAAGCCCTTCAGTCAGCATCTGAGGAAACTTCGAACTAGCATCAGTCCTGGTATCATCTTGATCATCTTCACCAGGTGTCACAGAGGCAAGAGAGTGGTCTTCCTGAAGTAGTTGGACAGTGCCTTGCTACTTGTGACTGGGCCTCTTAGCCTTAATCATGTTTCTCTACGAAGAACAAACTAGAAATATGTCATTGCCACCTACAAAAATTGATATCAGAAAAAAAAAGTTAAAAAAAATTGATGTCAGCAAAGTGAAAATCCCCAAACACCTCACTGATGCTTACTTCAAGAAGAAGAAGAAACTGCAGAAACTCAGGCACCAGAAGAGTGAGATCTCTGACACCAAGAAAAAGAGATACCAGATTTCAGAGCAGTGCAAGATGGATCAGAAAGCAGTGGACTCACAGATTTTAGCAAAAATCAAAGCTGTTCCTCAGCTCCAAGGCTGCTTGCGATCCGTTTTTGCTCTGACAAATGGAATTTATCCTCATAAATTAGTATTCTAAATTTCTTACTAAGAACCTAATTAAATAACTGATACATTGAAAAAAAATTTTTTTTCAAATCAGATTCAGGATCTCCCACAAGGTTGTGTGAAGTTTGCTAGGGCCACAACCTTCTCAAATCTTGATTGGGATGGGACTCCACCTCCAGGCTCACTTATATGACTGTGGATGGGGCTTAGCTCTTCACTGGTGTCAGCTCCTCATCTTATCAAGCACATGAAGGTGCTTCCTTGTCTTGGGATTCTTTAATGTTTCTTGTTTCAGTATTGAAAGTCCCATAGCCTAGGAAGTCCTTTGTTCCCAGGTAAAATAAGAGAGTTACCATTCCACTTTCAACTGGCAACCTACTTCTCCCAGAAGAGGGATTGGGGAGGACAGGATTACAGCCTTAGTTTTTTATAAACTGAACCTTTCTACCATCATTTCTGCTATATGTAGCTGACAAATCCTGGCATGATGCAGAAGACAGACAGTGCAAAGAGGTGAAGACCATTGAAGGCTGCCTTAGATGCAGCTACCACAGTTTGTTTGGCTCTATGTCTTTTGTGACAGAGACTGTCTTCAAATGTCTTATGATCTGTGGCTGCGATTTCATACTCTGCATTGAGGCACTCAAAAGATCTGAACATCTTTTCTACACGTCAAGAATTTTTTCTGGAGAAAATCTGATAGCAAAACCTGTTGGGGGACCAGACTTAGTATTTGTACGTCTGTTCTCAATTTCTCCAAGAAGTATCTACCCTTCCTTATGTAAGAAGAGGCCCAATAACTGCTGGCATTCTGGGAGCAGGAAAAGGAAGAGGGGCAGGACATCTAATTTTTTATGTTCCTTGTGGTACATAAACTTGCACAAGTAAGTGGAAAAAGGTAGCTGATCCCACCCTTCCTTCAAATTACCTCTCCTTTAAGTTACTTCTTTGTATTTAATTTTGCCATTAAATCTAATTGACTTTTTTTCTCAGTATCTCATTGTTTAACTTTCATTTACTCTGTATGCCAATAGAGATTTTCATCCCTACACATTCAAGAACCTGAAATTGAGAGGGTGCAGTTAATTAGAAGTTGGAGAAATGTAAAATATGTCCAACAGATCTGTTCTGCTGGCTACTGAGAATGATGTGCTAAAACAATGCTTTTCAAATTACTATATCTTTCTGGCAGACCAGTACTTTTTTATTTATGAAATATTCCTTTTTGTACCCAGGGAGGCATTTTCTCTTAAAATCTCCTTCACGTAATATTAGTGTAACTATGCCAGCTTTGTTTCAGTAGCATTTAAAATACTTATTTCAGTTTTGCACTCGTGTGTGGTAATATTGCAGAGCCCATGCCTGCTAAATCAAACCAGATGAGGCAGTGTCACGTCAGCTTTTCACTGGTCCCTCTGCCATGGCAGTATTCCATGACAAGGTGGAGATCGAGGACTTTCAGTATGACGAGGACTCAGAGACATATTTCTACCCTGCCCATGTGGAGATAACTTTTCCATCACCAGGGAAGATTCAAAGAACAGAGAAGATCCGTGGCAACATGTCCTAGCTGCTCTCTCATTATGAAAGTGATTTATGACGAGGATCAGTTCACTTGTGGAGAAATAGTCCTAGCCCCTCCAAGCAACAAAGAGTTAGCTGAATGCTGAAGAAGCCTTCAGAAATTCAAATCCTGAATAAGCGATGGAAATTGCAAGCAAAAAGGCTCTGGCTTTCCAGTGAGGAGTACTTTATGATGTGCTATTCTGCTGGAGTGTGGATCTGTTCATCGACTGTGTTTGTCCTCAAAAAGAGAAGCAAGCCATAACTTCATCTGGATTTGATGCTTAGAACTTTGGATTGTTAATTACCCATCTGAATTTTTTTTTTTTTTTTTTTTTTTTTTTTTTTTTTTTTTTTTTTTTTTTTTTTTTTTGTCTTTTTGAGACAGGGTCTCACTATGCAGTTGAGGCTGGCCTTGAGCTCACTTTTGTAGTGCAAGCTGGTCTCGAACTCGCACCAATCCTCCTGCCTCAGCCTCCCGAGTGCTGGGATTACAGGCATGAGCCACCACGCCCGGCTCCCATCTGAATTTTTAAAAAGGTAATTTTAATGAGTGCTTTCTTTCCCTTAGTTCCATCACTTTTCACATCCTAAATCTAGTTCAGTATCTGATTACAGCATCATTTACCTCATTTGTTAGAATTCCTTACTAAAAAGAGATTTTTTAAGGGCTGGCAAGATAGCGCAGCAATCTAAACACCTACCTGGGCAAACTTAGAGGACGGGATTTGAAAAAAAAAAAAAAAAGATCTTTTTAGCTTTGTTATTTGGGTTTTTTTGTGTGTGTGTGTGGGACTAGGATTCAAACTCATGACCTTGTACTTGCCAGGCAGGCACTTATGCCACTGAGCTATCTCCCTGCCCTTAGCTTTGTTATTAAAATGAATAAAATTAGCCTTTCTTAGAGCACTGACATCAGTTTTGTGGCTCTAAACTTAAAGAAAATCTGTTGTCTTATGCATGCTTGCAGTTCCCTCTCTACCCCAGTCTGTCTCTCTGTCACTGTTTATATTACATTCAGGCTCTCTGCCATAGCCTATTGTCTCAAGCCACACCCATAGTCTCAGCAATACTCAGACCATAATCCTAACAGTAGTAAAACACATAATCCCATCATTCAAGTCTCAAACTCTAGAAGTCCCCGCCCAATGACTACATGAGGCTTTGGGGAGACAACTAGACATAAACCATTAACAGTGGGGCATGTTTATAGCTTTGTGGAGTTACAATTCACATACCATACAACTTACCTGTTTAAAGCATAAAATGAAATTTTTTATATATTCACAGCCCTGTGTGACCATAGCTATTCTAGAACATCTTCATCAACTTAAAAATTTCACATAAAAATATACCTTTTAGAGTCGGGCGTGGTGGCGCACGCCTGTAATCCCAGCACTCAGGAGGATGAGGCAGGAGGATCAGTGCGAGTTCAATCTTAGCTTGAATCCCTACTACTGGCTTGCAGTGTACAACCTTGGACAGATTACTTAACCTAGGCTCTAAAGCTCAGTTTTGTCATCTACAAAATGGAGATTGTAATTATATATAGTACCAGTTTTCAAATATATTTAGATTCCACTATAGGGATAAAGAAAATGTAAATTAAATATATTACAAGATCCACAATAGCTTTCTAATTTGAAAGCTGAAGTGACTAAAAGCATACCAAAGTATATTGACGTGGTGGTGGTGTAGGAGTGTTCTATGGCAACATTTATTTATTTATTTATTTATTTATTTATTATGGCCACCTCAGCCTGCCCTGAGGGCAGGGCTGGCGCAGCATGTGGTGCCAGGGGTCGAACCGCAGTCCATGCAGCCGCCCAAGCTTTCCTAAGCAGGTGCTTTAGACCACTGAGCCATTCTGCCGGGCCCTGCAACTTTTGATTTAAATAAACAATTTTCTTGTTAGGTTATAATTTCCATGAAGGTAAAGATCTTGATTTTTCTGTATGTCTCTGTATCTCTATAACTACTTGTTTATGCTTTGTGAGTAAACATTCACACTGTTACATGCCATTAAAGGTAACAGTGGGAATTTTGCTACTGGCTCAACTGTGAGAATATTAGCAAAAACAAAATAGATGGCATTAATTTTACAGTGGTTCTCAACCTTTCTAATGCCATGACCCTACAATACAGTTCCTCATGTTGCGGTGACCCCAAACAAACAAACAAACAAAAAAAAAAAAATTACTTTGGTGGCTACTTCAAAACTGTAATTTTGCTATAGTTATGATTTCTGATGGCTTTAGGTGACCCCTGTGTTTTGGTCGTTCAACCCTCACCAGGGCCGCCACCCACAGGTTAAGAACCACTGATTTAAGAGCTAGATTTCAGTAGTTTCAACCTTCTGTGGTTTTAAATTATCCAGAGAATGCTTCATGGGTTCGTGTGACTAACTGATAATGCAAGAGATTGGAAGCCAGGGTTTACCACCTCTTCTGAACATCAGCACCATCCAAAAGCACATGCCAGCCTTACAACTGCCTTGCAGATGGAGTGCCCTGCAACTGAGCTCAGGTGCACTATACATGGGCACCCCCAGGCACACACATGCAGCTGCCTCCCACTTAACACAAGAAGCACATATACATTAATCTTGTTTTCAGTAATTCATTGGAACTATTTAAATGTGCTCTCAGTAATCTTCTGATAAAAGCAGGGAGTTCTCCACTGATGTGGTAGTATTTGTACTGTGCTTCATAAATGTTGGAAGCTGGCAGTTTGGTATATGACTTTGCTTCAAGACTCACCTACTTATATAAATAAACCTTCTGCTATAGGGAAAAGTAGTTGACATTCTTTGTAGGAAGAGTTGGCAGGGGTTTTTTTTGCTGTTGTTGTTGTTGTTTTAGAACAAGGTGTTTGCAGTGAAATCATGAAAAAAAAAAAAACCATTTGATGCACTAGAAGAAAAGAGAAGAGGGATGGTAAAAGGGGTGGTGGCCCTGCTCTACTTTTTAACAGCTTCTTTACAAGAAAGAAATTTGCAGTCTGCAGACCCAACACTTTCTAGATGTGGATGCAGACTACTGAGGCAGAGAGAAACACTCAGCTCGATTCACCTTCCTTAGAGGAAACATCATGATACCTATCATTTTACAGTGGCTTAGTTGGGGTTGCAGCATATAGTTAGACTGAACAAATAAATATGCTACCATTGTCTAGGACATGATCCCCTAAGCTTCTAAATCCTCAAGAAAATATGTTCATCCACTTCCAGCAAAGGGGTCAGACACCACTGCTACATGACCTTGTGTGGTCCTGAAGTCCATTAGTCTATAAGACAAGACAAGCCCAAATTAGCTGGTTCTCTAACTTTCTTTACTTTTATTACTGCAGCTTCTTCAGGAAGATAAAATGGAGAAACTTGAGGAGATTGTCAAAAAATACCCTTGTGCCTTTCCTTGCTGGGTTGGACCCTTTCAAGCATTTTTCTTTATCTATGACCCAGACTATGCACAGACACTTCTAAACAGAACAGGTAAGAAAAGGGACAAATCCTGGGGACCTATCCCTCCTAGAAGTGGGACTCACATGTCCTTCAGGGAGCATCTGAAGCTAAGATTAATATGAGGTTAACTGGGCCAGGGAGATAGTGCAGTGGCATAGTGCCTGACTGGCATGCTCAAGGTCATGAGTTCAATCCCTGATACCAAAAATAATTTAAAAGTTATTATGGGGTTAACATATTTGGGAGTGAGAGAGGAGGCAGATCCCCTCCCCCAGTCAAGGGCAGTGTCCTCCCAAGTCCTTCGTTTATTCCCAGTTCCAGGGCCCTTTGATGCCTGGCTGGCTTTAGCACACTGGCCAGGGGCCTATTTTGCCTCTTGGTTGTATGGCTTTACGCCAACCTCTGTCTACCTTGCCTTATCTTGAACACAGTCTCTAGAGAAATCCAAGTGTAGCTCTGCCTCTGCTGGCTCAGTAGCTAACCTTGGGTGCTCAAGCATTCCCTCTCCAGTCCAACCTCATTCTATGGCCCTAAGTATGTCTTCCTTTCCTGCATATGTCTCAATTGTGTTCTCTTTGGGGCATGAGTCATCCGCCTCCCTATGCAGTCCTTTTGCCAGACCAATGCAGTCTTAGAGAACAAAGCTGAGGCAACCAATTTTTGCTGTCAATTTTTTTTTTTAGAACTTTTTTTTTTTTTCCTGTTTTAGAACCTTTGTTTATTCACTCATTTTTATGGCCGGCTCAGCCTGCCCCGAGGGCAGGGCTGGCGCAGCATGTGGTGCCGGGATCGAACCGCGGTCCCTGAAGCCGCCCAAGCTTTCCCAAGCAGGCGCTTCAGACCACTGAGCCATCCCTCTGGGCCCTGTCAATTTTTTAAAATATGTTGCATTCTCACCTTCTTTGTGCTTCACATCCCCCATCCTTTTTTTTTTTTTTTTGACTTCAAATGAATTTTAAATGGACATTATCTAGACAAATGAAAATGTCAAGAAAACAATACATACGGAGATTGAGCAGCCTGGAGAGAACCAGTCTCATATAATGATGGTAACCAACATCTCTAACTGTTCCCATCCCTCTTTGTAGCTGCTTTTATCACAACCAGTGTATCATATTGTGACTGTGGGTTGAAGATTCTGTTTTCATTACCAAGTAATGTTCTCTTCATATAACTTGC
>PVJA010044554.1:0-16110 GCA_004027025.1 Myocastor coypus | reverse complement strand
TTTTTTTTTTTTTTTTTTTTTTTTTTTTTTTTTTTTTTTTTTTTTTTTTTTTTTTTTTTTTTTTTTTTTTTTTTTTTTTTTTTTTTTTTTTTTTTTTTTTTTTTTTTTTTTTTTTTTTTTTTTTTTTTTGAGACAGGGTCTCGCTATGCAGTTCAGGCTGGCCTTGAACTCACTTTTGTAGCCCAGGCTGGTCTCGAACTCACACTGATCCTCCTGTCTCAGCCTCCCAAGTGCTGGGATTACAGGAATGAGCCACCACACCCGGCATCGAATAAAGATATGTTTAAAGAAATGTTAATAACAAAGAAGATTCATCAACCTCTGTGCCCTGGGCTAAAAACAGAGAACTTTTGCTTGAGTAGAAACTGTCAGTCAATGATTTGCATGAAGATCAATTTTGGACAAGATTTCCTTGGCTGTTCTCATCATGTTGTGTTTGGCTTGTCGTTTAATTCCATATGAATCTTACAGTGTTTTCTCCAAAATTAAAGTGTCCATATAAGCCACTACACAGAAGACAGCAATGGTTAATACAAACACCATGGTTGAATATCTCTCATTTTGTTCTATTAAATGGTTGCTATTTCTAATGTCTTACCAATTAGAATACGCTCTTTAAAGTATTTTAAGAAATAAAAAATAAGAAAGGACAAAAGTAAAATTATGGTTATTTGAAAGTGTTAATATTTAATTAGTTGGCCAATCTTGCATACCTGTATCTATTAATGTGAAAAACAGATTTGATGATGGAAATAAATAATATCACAATCACTGTTAAATTTTTATTCTTTTTTTTTTTTTTGTCTTTTTGAGACAGGGTCTCGTTATGCAGTTGAGGCTGGCCTTGAGTTCACTTCTGCAGCCCAGGCTGGTCTCGAACTCGCACTGATCCTCCTGCCTCAGCCTCCTGAGTGCTGGGATTACAGGCGTGTGCCACCACGCCCGGCTTTTATTCTTATTTTGAGATTGTGTACCATATGTGTTATTTATCACTCTGTTTCTTCCTTTAAAATGCATCTGTCCTAGAATTAAGTCATAGTAATTTGCAGGTTAGTGAATAGTAAAACACTAAATAAAGTAAAATGAAAAATATAAATGATTGAATTATCAAAATTATTGCAAAAAATAACAAAACATGAAAATTTTCAATAGTCTTTATTGATTGTTACCTATGTTGACTCTAGCTTATAATTACAAAATATTTCAAAACTCATATGAAAATTTTATCCATACTTCTGTATTACTTCCACCATATCAGCTGTAACTAAACTTGCTGGAATATTTGATTTCCATAGAAGTTACCTTTCTATTTTTTTTTAGAAAGAGGTTGTACTTTTTCAATTATTGGAGTGTCCCAAAATTTATATATATGATAATTTTTTTTGTTTAATGATTCCTGTTTTCTCTTTTAAAAGTATAAATAACAATGTCCTTTCATTCTTTTATCATTCTCTCTTCATAGCAGCAGAGCTGATATGTAACTAAATTTTGGAATAGGTAAATATTTATAATCTTTGTAATAGCTAAATCTTGGAAACAACCTGAGTACCCATTAGTTAAGGAATAGAGAAAAAATTACATGCACTTATTTTTTACATATTTAATGGGGCACTACTCTGCAATAACAAAGAACTTGATCATTTCTTGCTAAACAGATGCACCCTGAGATCTTATCTTAAAGGCAATAAGTTTGGCACACATGTTTAAATATTGCATTGTCCTCCTGGTGTGAGAACTTGAACAAGTAAATAAAGATGAAAATATGTGAAGAAATTTTTTAGGAAGACAAACCAGATGGTGAAGTAAGGGAACTGAAGAAAGTGATAAAATATAAACAAATCTTTGTAAATAAGGAAGGAAAGAGGGTTTAAATGTTTAGAATGCTATTAGACAAAAAAGAAGCAATATATATCATGTACAATTACAAATTCCTGATGATGAATGTAGTCATTATGTTTATTTAACTTATAACAAATAAAACATCATTAAATATACTTTTTCATTTCAAATTAATTATATTTTCAGTTTTTGCTCTATCTTCAGAATCTTATAATATTTTAATAATGATGCTATTTATTATTAAGCTGATTGCCATTTTTACGGTGTCTATATATTACCTATCAAAATTTTGTAAAACTGCATAATGTTCTTTATTTTGTTACTTCTCTAATCTTTTTCTATTTTTGCATATATTGTATTCCTTTAGTTTTCTTTCTACTCGTCATTCAGTCTAACCAGAGAGTCTTAGTTTCTGACATATTCAAAATTCATAAGTGAAGTAGTAGGCATACGTTACTGTCATACATTCTCACCTAAAAACACAAAATGTTAGCCGGGAGTGGTGGTGCACGCCAGCACTCGGGAGGCTGAGGCAGGAGGATCAGTGCAAGTTCGAGACCAGCCTGGGCTACAAAAGTGAGCTCAAGTCCAGCCTGAACTGCATAGCAAGACCCTGTCTCTAAAAGACAAAAAAAAAAAAAAAAAAAAAAAAAAAAAAAAAAAAAAAAAAAAAAAAAAAAAAAAAAAAAAAAAAAAAAAAAAAAAAAAAAAAAAAAAAAAAAAAAAAAAAAAAAAAAAAAAAAAAAAAAAAAAAAACGAACAAACAAACAAACAAAAACACACACAGAATGTTTTAACTGATAAGATTTTTGTTAGCCTTTCCTTCTCATACCATAAGCACATCACTGCAGGACGCCTATCAAAGTGTCCTAAAATATTTCCTTGATCATTTATTTGAGACCCTCACTTATTTCTGTTTAGTGAGTTCAAATAATCAGACTGCTTCTCTGAAGCCACAAACTGTAATGGTTTTCATTAACATAGTGATTATACTTTATGAATTTTAATAATTTCTTTCAGATTACTGCAACAGAATGAATGTTTCTGCTCATTTCCTCAATAGAAAATGTGAACAGTTAACAGTTTTCAATATACTATGTTCCAGATTTCAGTACTTATATTTATATTGGTATGTATATATATATGTATGAATTTCTGTAGTATTTTGTGTATTTTATATGTGAGTGTATGATTATACACTACACATTCTAATATACCTATTTATTTTTATTTTTATTTACTTATTTATTTTTTATTTTTCATTTTTTCACAGGACCAGAATTTGAACTCATGAACTTGCACTTGCTGGGCAGGCACTTGTGCCACAAAGCTATCTCCCTAGGCCCTCTAACATACCTATTTAATATTTGTGGATTTCTTTAATACTGGGATAAAGAAAAATATATTTGTAAATTAATGTCATTACTTATAAAAAATATTCACTTCCACTGCTACCATAAGCTGAAATACAGCTTAATATAACCTATCCATTGATAACATTTCTTTGGTTACCTAGTATTTAATAGAGCAATTATATAGTTACTATATATTGAGGTTAGTCAAATTGAATGTTTTTTAGAATTTTAATGTAAATATGGCTAACATTTCTAAAGTATTAGCAGTATTTTTGAGGAATATTCATATGTCCAATAGCAAATATCTGCGATTGATTTAATAAGGAACAGAGCTAGTTGGTAATATGTAATTTTAATGCAATAATTTTAAAGTGTACTCATGTCAAAATTTCAGCTTTATCCCATGTTTCTGTTCTGAACCTGTGTTTAGTCAACAAAAATCACAACACAAAACTATTGTGCCACCACCATTTGCTTATGAGGCAGGTTTTATATTTATTTGATGTACCTTGAAGACAATCATATAGGTTCTTACAGGAAAAATATGAGTAATAAAATCCACTACATCTTTATACGAATGCATTTAAATTTCTGGTAAAAATGCTATTTAAAAAAGTTAATTTTTATTTTTTTTATTTTTTTTAAATTTATTAATTTTTCCTGTTTCAGAACTTTTGTTTATTTATTTTTATGGCTGGCTCTGCCTACCCTGATGGTAGGGCTGGCGCAGCATGTGGTGCCGGGGATTGAACTGCAGTCCTGCAGCCGCCCAAGCTTTCCTAAGCAGGCGCTTTAGACCACTGAGCTATCCTCCCGGGCCCTAAAAAAGTTAATTTTTAAACAAATGAAAATATAACCACCTGTATAAGCATTTGATAAATACATGTACATTGTCACAAAAAACAATTTGAATAGGAAAACAAAGATTCCCTACTGAAGCAAATTAGAAATAACTCAGAAGGGACTGGTAATACATTCAGTGCAAGGTAGGATTTTAAATGAAGAGAATGAGTGGGACCAGGCGTGATGGCACAGACCTGTAATCCCAACACTCCAGATGCTGAGTTAGGAGGATCAGTGTGAGTTTGAGACCAGCCTGGAGTACAGAAGTGAGCTCAAGACCAGCCTGAATTGCATAGCAAGGGCCTGTCTCAAAAAGACAAAAAGAAGAGAGAGAGAGAGAGAGAGAGAGAGAGAGAGAGAATGAACAAGTGGAAAACATGTGTACAGAAAAAGGTGAGTGTGTGTCTAACTGCACTTTTAGAATAGTGTTCATGACAAAAGCCAACTAATGGGAATTCTTTTATGTATAAGAAAATATGTTAAATAAGTTGGTAGAGAAAAATATCTGTTTGCATTACAGAAAAAAATCTATATTCCATGTCTTGGTTATGAAAACAAAACAAAATGCAATTGACATTAAATATTGATGGGCAATTCTACAAGTATTTTCTGCCTTTTAATATGCTGCATATTTTCAAATTATGTTAAATTGTACTAATTACTTGAATAAGATATTTCCTTCAGTTTCCTCAATCTATATATAATGTTGCTTGCTCAAGTGTTGTCCTTCTAATACTTTCTGTTGGAACACTATTAACAAATACATATGCGTTTATCACTTTTTATGTAGCATTGAAATTTTGTTCAATTGATTCTAACCAAACACCAAGTAGGTCAACGCCTTTTGCAGATTCCAGTGTCACCATGGAAACAGCACCCCACCAGCACAGTAGTGACCTGAGAATGAAGACACCCACTAAGTAATGGAGCTAACATACACATAGAAAGTTGCTGCCAAGGAGTGAATTGAGATTATAATATATATTAATTAACATTTTATATGTACATAAATATATGAATAGATATTGAGGGCAGAACAAGTTGTACAAAATTCTCATACTGTGATATATTTGATTTTTGCTCATCTTGATACGGATTTATAATACTTCTACTGAACAATATAAAAAATAAAGAACAAATTGAATTTTCATTAAAACTTTGCACATCTTTCTTGAACTTTCAGATTTTGGCCTGCAAATGAAGCAATCACTGTGCATGATGGATCCCAAACCAATTGTGCTGCTCACAGCAGAATGTGTCTCCTTTAAATGTCTACATGCTGATCTGGAAAACAACAGCAACTTCATGAGATTAACACTGTTCTATTTAATATGTGCCAGAGAGGGTGTTCCGATTATAGTAATGTAATACCCACATGAACCTAGATAAAATCCAAACAGGCTTATACTAATTAGTTAACATGAAATAAGTAAGGAAGAATTGGAAGATGTTTTGTTCCAGCAGCTAATACGTGTTATCTTGTGTTTTTCTCCCATTCTCTCTCTTTCACCACCTGTCACTGCATTTAATGACTGATTTTCCATATGATTACGAGACATGTCCTCAGAGCTCCTGGAATGCCAATAAGTTGTCACTGCCTGAAAGTTAAGACTATCATATTTAAAACATGAGCTTCCATTATAGTTGAAGTCATGATAAACAGAAAATTATAATTTCATGTAAGTATGCTTTATATAAAATTATGTATTATTTATTGATCTCAAATTAAAATTATCTGATAATCTAAGCTCAATTTGCCAAAAGTGGAGGAAAATTATATGTGAAAATATTATAAAGATGAAAATCTTCCTTCTTAGGAGTTCACCCAGATTATGTGCTCATGCTCTACTTTCTCATCTGGTACCTATGGATTTTAGTGGGTAGGGTTTTGCAGGTTGTATTGAGCCTGAGCAATATGCAGCACTAAGTTAGAATCTACTGAATATATGAAGAATAATTGAAATAAACTTAAAAAAGTTATGTGATTTAATAGAAATACTAACTGAATATATAAGGAGTAATAGCAAGAATTTATTTCAAAATATAAAGTTAGAGTCAATATAGTACGTTTTCTAGCACCACCTATATTGAGCTGGACTGTGTAGATCTTCTAATTATTTACTTTGCAATGACTAAAATTACTTTCCCTATATGGTTGCTACAGTATCTCTAAAATTGGCATATTTCATATATATGCATATATGTTCATATATGTACATATGGCACATAAGTAATAATTTGATAGCTAAGTATTTCATTTTTGGGATGTTATTGTGAAAGGAATGCTTTCCCTAATTTTTCTCACTCAGTGTGTTTGTTGTTTATGTATGGAAATGCTATTGATTTTTGAGTGTTGCCTTTGTATCCTTCTATGTTATTGGAATTGGTTATTAGATATACAAACATTTTGGTTGAGTTTTGGGGCTCTTCCATGTAAACTATATGTCATTTGTGCATAAGAATAAATTATTTTTTCCTTCCCTATCCTTATTGCATTTATTTCTCTCTCTTATCTTTAATCTGGATGATATCTCCAAAACTGTACCAAATAAAAGTGGTGACCATGGACACGCTTGTTTGGTACCTGATTTTAAAGTGCAAAATTTAAGTTTTTGTTCACTTAGCATTATATCAGTTGAACATCATATTGTCTCGCTAGAATGAGAACCTGAAAGAGTAAATAAAATCTGAAAGGTAAAATAGAGACTGTGAAAGGGAAAGGATCTGTTAAAAGGGAAGCAATGACTAGGATAAAGAAAAGGAAAAAAAAGAAAGATTGGGAAAAATATACATCTAGCATAGCTTTAATAATTATACTTCTAATTTCTGCTCATTTATTGAAAGTAGCAGTTAATGCTTTTTTTTTCTTTTTAATTTCTAATTTATTTTGCCGCTTTTTCCATGCTTATGTCTGATAAACTAAACAATGAATTTGAAGACAACATTATGAAATATAACAATCTTTATTGAATTCCTATGATTTTGTTTTGTAAAACTATTTTATCACTTCCATCTCTTTACTATTTTAAATTCTTTTCAAAAATCAATAAAAAGCAATTTGCATGTAGAAACCTTTATAAGTAAAACATCTAAAAATAGAACACTCTGAAAAATGTACTAATTACTTACCATTAATTCATAAATTTTACCTTAGAACTACTGGAAAATATCTTTAAATTATTATATAAGGCAATTTATTGTAAATTCTATTAAAAGAACAATTACTGGCTATATAAGCATTAGTTAATTTATATGCTTTTAGAAATATTTAGTACTCATGTATCTTATTTTCTTACAATTTTTCTATTAACTGTTAAGATTGAATTGCCCAGAACTGTGTGTCTAAATTTCTTTGCAAAGATAAGTATTTTCTTGTAATAGCTATTTCATAACAAGACTTATCTGCTTAATTGCCCAAAACAAGGGCTGGCCAAATAGCTCAGTGGATTAAAGCACATGCAAGCATGTGCAGTGGCCAATAGTTCTGCTCTCCAGGCCTGCAGCAACCTGCCTGCCCTGGTTCCCAGAGCATGCTGAGAAGACAATGGAAACTGGACATGGTGGCTTGCGCCTGCAATCCCACCTCTTGGGAGGCTGTAAAAAGGTTGGTCACCATGAGTCCAATCTTGAGACCCCAAACATCTTGTCAACCCTTCCCTAAAATACGATATTATGATGATGATGATGATGATGAGGAGGAGGAGGAGGAGGAGGAGGATGGTGATGATGGTGATGATGATGATGTAGTAAATAAATTAATTCTTTAATTTCCCAAAACAAAGTTCATTTGAAAAAATTAAGGAAAATCAGACAAATGGGATGAAAACATAACAATCAAACCTAATCTACTGAGATAGCTCAGTAGAATAAGTGTCTGCCTGGCAAGCACAAGGACCTGAGTTCAAGCACAGGTTCTGCAAAAAAATAAAATTAAGTTAAAAAACTAAAAGGATTGCATTTGTAGTAGTCTGTCATGATGTACTGAAAACAATCAAGCACCACATTTATTCTTTTTTAAATTTAAAAATTTTTTGGTAAATTTTATGTATATATATAGTTATTTGTTTCATATATATATATATATATATATATATATATATATATATATTTCATACAGTTTATAATCCTGGGAATTTGTTACTTGTACATACCACAGCTCGTTTCTTTATTTTAATATGTTTTTGATATATCTTCTCCTCTCTGCTCTTCCATTTCCATCATCTAATTTTTCAATCTTATTGATATTATTAATCACAGATCATTTTGTCATATAAATTTTACATTAATTGATGTTAATACATGAATGTATATGACATAACTTTACTTATTTTCCCTTCCCCTCATGCTTTTACCCTTGTATCAATACCCTGTGACAAGGGATCTATTTACTTGTTTCTGTCCCTCATTATTCTCTTTGTACCTTGTCTTACTAAAATGAAAGGTATAATATGTTCTTTAAGTGTGAGTTTGCTTTATTTTACTCACATTTATCTTTTCCAGATGCATCCAGGTTCCCTCAAATATCTGACCTCTGCCACTTACAGATTCCAAGTATTTGCTGAGCTGTGTTCCATTCCAACTAGTTACCACGTGTTCTTTATCCAGAGAATACAGACTGTTTTTAGAATTTAGTTACTATAAATAGTGTTGTTTTAAACACTGCTCTGCACTGTAGTGGGAAGTCTTCAGATCCTTGAGCCAGATACCTAGCAGAAGAATTTTTGGGTCACATAAAATTTCTAATTTCAATTCCTTGAGAAATCTCCATAAAGATTTTCATAACTATTGTATTAGCTTACATTACAACCAACAATTAAGAAAGGTTCTTTTTCTCCACAACCTCAGTAGCATTTGTACCTTTTTGATTTTTTAATGAGTGCCATTCATTCTTAACATTTTTAAACTTTCATTTCTCCAATGGTCAGATTGTGGAGCAGTTTTTCATACATTCTTTGATCATTTGTATTTATTCCTATAAGTATCCATTTCTCTGTCCCAATTCTTGCCTACATCATTAAATGTAGTTGGCTTAATTTATTTTATAGTGCCTTGTATATGTTAAGCAATAGACCCATCTCAAAAGCAGCCAGCATTTTTTTTCTTTTTTTATGGATTGTTTCTACATCTAATAAGTTATTCTTTTGGTCTGAATCTTCTTACTTTAGTCTTGGTAATTTGTAGTTATGTAGATATCTGTCTACTTCTAGTGTGTCTTCATGCTGTGATAATAAAGTTTTTTTTTTTCACAGCTGTTGATGATCTTGATTTCCACAGGATCTATAGCTATTTTACCCTTTTTATTACTCATTGCTTAATTTTAGTATTTTCTTTTCTCTTTTTGTGAAGGTTGGCTAGAAGTTTCTCAATTTTATTTATTCTTTCAAACAGCCACCTTTTGATTCATTAATTCTTTGTACTGTTTTCTTTGTCTTGGTTACATTAATTTGTGCTCTAATTTCCTTCTGTCTTTGGGCTTTGGGTTTGGTTTGCTCTTCTTTTTTCTAGAGACTTTAGTTGCAGCATTAGTGTATTTATTTATCTTGTCGTATTTTTATAATGAGTAAGCTCACCATAACAAATTTGTCTTTAAGAACTTCTTTCATTGTGTGTCATAAATTCCAGTAAGTTGTGCTTGAATTTTTGTTATATTGTAGACAATTTCCTAATTTCATCTGTAATCCATTGTTTAATGAAGAAGATATTATTTAGTTTCCTAATATTTATGTTTTTGTGGTTTCTTTTGTCATTAATTTCCAAATGATTATACTGCGGTCAGATAATTTGCATAGGATAATTTCTGTTTTCTTGCATACGCTTCAGCATGACATATGGATTAGAATGTAGTCTATTTTAGAACATGTCCCGTGTTCAACTAAGTGTAAGCCTGTTTCATTCCTGCTAAATCTTGCTTGCTTTCTGACTGCTTAACCTACCTATTTTTGAGCTAGGGTGTGTTAAGGTCCCCTGTTAAGACTGTGATATTAGTTACTAGATGTTTCATATCTGTTAAAATTTGACTTATGTAGTTGTTTGTTCCCATATTTGTGGCACAAATATTTATGAATGTTAGCTCTTCCTCTTGAATTTTTCTCCTAACCTGTATGTAGTGACTTGATTTATCTTGTTTGATCATTCTTGGTTTGAAGTTCAGATTGTCTGAAAATAAGATAGCAGAACCTGATTTTTTTCTGAAGTCTTGTAGCACATAGTATTATTTTTTCCATCCTTTGGCTTTTAGCCTATGAATTTGTTTATGAAATAAATGTGTTTCCTGCATACAACATATTGTTGGTTTTGTTTCTTTTTTAAAAAACTTTTTTATTTTATTTTATTTTATTTTCTTGTTTCAGAACCTTTGTTTGTTTATTCACTAATTTTTAATGGCTGGTTCAGCCCACCCCGAGGGCAGGGCTGGCGCAGCATGTGGTGCCGGGGATTGAACCGCGGTCCTTGAAGCCACCCAAGCTTTCCTAAGCAGGCGCTTTAGACTACTGAGCCATCCTGCTGGGCCCCTTGGTTTTGTTTCTTAATCTATTCTGCCAATCTATTTGTTTTAATTGGTGAATTCAGTCCATTAGGTTTTCTTTCATTGAAATTCTCAGAACTGTGTTCATTCTGATTCCATTTTAGAATGTCTTTTAGTACTCAGTGTAGGGTTATTTTGGTCATAATAAATTTCTTTAGTTATTCTTTTTCATGAAAGTACCTTACTTCTCCTTTAAACTTGAGAGATTTTTTTTTCCAGTACAGGATCTAGAGAATCTCACTACACAGATTGGACTCCTAGTGATCCTCTTGTTTTCAGCCTCACAAGCTCTGGAGTTGCAGGTGCTCACCAACACTCTCAGTCTCAATCATCCTCTCAGTGAGTCCTGGAGTGGGACTGGTAGGGCACACTGGAGATTGATCTCTGGCCCCTGTGTTTATCTATGCAGGCTCTTTAATCAAGTGAGCTAAGTGGAGAGCCCTGAAAGAGAGTTTTGTATGGTACATTACTTGATTTTCAATTTGTTTTCTTGAAATACTTAGAATTTGATATACTTTGTTCCATACTTTTCTTGAATTCATGGTGCGTGATGATACATCAATAAATTTTGATGTGCTTTCCTGTATCACCTATTTCTTTTCTCTAGTGGTTTTTAACCTGTTGTTCTTATGCTGAGTTTCAGGAATCTTGACTATTATATGTCTGAGTGTCATTATAATTGTGCGTAATTGATATTATTTGGAGTTCCATGTTCCTTGGTTATCTGAATTTGAGATTGATTTCCCATACTTGGGAAGTTTTATGCAATTACTTCTGACCATATTCTTTTTATATTGTTTTTATTGGCTCTTCTTTCTCACTGATACCTGTTAGTTTTATGCTGTTCATCTTTACATTGTGTTGCAGCTGTTGAATTATTATTTCCTAGATGCTAGGTATTTTTAAGAGATCTTTCCTTACTGTTCCACTAGCTGCAAGGTTGTCTTAAAGTTCTGAAAGTTTATGTTCATTTTCATTACAACGGTTTTGCCAGCTTTGGTGGGGGGTTGCAGTTCCTGCGGCTCTCTGTGAATCAGCTTTATGCATTTATTTCCTATATTGCTCATTCAAGGTTTCCATCATTTCTTTATTCACTTCTACTTTTTTAATAGTGACTTCTTTAGAAAGGCTTAATAATTCTTTCATTATAATTATCATTTCTCCTTTTTTAATGTGAGATTATTTCTGTTCTGATTTCCCCTATGCCTTTCTGCAGTTGTTTCTTTACTTCGATTGCTATTATTTCATAGATATCAAGTGTGTGACTTCCAAATGTTTCTATGCCATTGTCTCATTTGTTAGTTCTGAGTGAGTTTAGAGCATGATATTGAGTTATATTTGTTCTTTTTCTCATTTTCAATTCATGACAGAGCTCTTTGTTTTCATTTCTGTGATACTTTTTTGTAAACGTGTGAGGATAGTACTCAATGCAATTAGAATATTTGTGTAAAGTGTTGTTTATATATCTCTTTTGTGCCAGAAATTCTCACTTTATGAATGTCCCAAGAGTTTGCCATACCTAATGATCAAAAATGAATGACTAGTTTCCATTTGGCACTGTCCTCCATCCTTCAGTGAAGGGTTTTGCTGAGGTTATCATCCAAACACTTCCTGATGTTAATACTCAGTGAAGAAGATGTGGTTAAGGCAGATGTAGTTTCTTATTTGCAGTAGTACAATTAGCAATACTAACATTGAAGGAAATTCAGAAATTAACAAACTTTTGTAACTAATGCTTTTGTACTTTTTAGACCACGGGAACAAATATTTTAACTATTTAACAAAGCAGATGTTAAATTAGGAATTCATATTTAAATTAGTTTTCCTTAGTTTTGTCAGGGCACTTCCTCTTCATGTACCTGGAGTCTTCCAGGCAGACTAATTTACCCAAGTAAGCTCCTGCCACCTCCATGTCATGAGGATCACCTTTGTAGGTCTGGGCCTCAGTCTGGGCCATGCAGACAGAGCTTAGGAGTATGCCTCAGCTCATGAGGCCTAGATATGCCTAATTCAAACTTGACTAGTCAAGCTTGACAATGGCTCTTGCTGCTGTGCTCAGCTACTTCTGGCTGAGCCCTGTCAAAGTAGAAATAATGTGCCTGTTGGCTGCTGGGTTCCATGGCTCCTTGTGCGTGTGGCTCATGGAAGTGGAGTGCACTCACTGAGCCCTGCTGTATGCTAGGTTCCACGGATCCTTCCAGGCGTGCCCTACCCAAGGTTTTTATTTTTATTTCAAATGATTTTCAGTAAAATTAAATAAATAAACAATAAAAATAGATAAATAAGGAAAAAATGAAAAAATCAGACCTCATTTAATGTTTTTTACACAATTTCTGGTTAGTTAATACAAATAAACATCCATATTCTGTCATTTTCTATTATTTTTAAGTTATTTTCTACCCTTTTTTAGCTGTTGTATTTTTCATAATTATCTTGAGTCTCATCTCCCTTCTCCATTGATTATGGCCAATAGTTAATCTATAGATTTTAATATCTTCTGGTTCATCTCTGAATGTCTATCACATTTCAGATATGAATTCTTGTATGGGAAATCTGCAGTCTCTTTCATGATGATTGTATTACTATTTTACTTCAGCCAAATCATAGAGATAACTATTGGATTTACCATGGTTACTCTGACTCTAAAAGATATATAGAAATTTCTGATTTTCTTCATGCTAAATGAAACATGATGAACACGCAAAGGTTCCAACTGGCTCCTCTTGATCAATAAAAAACTAACATCTGTTTTTTTCTTTGATGTAGTTCAAAGATGTCCTACAATAGATTTGTGTAGAGTATATCCTTTAGTTATCTGTATCAAACAACTTTACCCTGCTTTTGGCATCTTTGCGACTTATATTAAGATAACTGCTTAGTTTACTCTTCTTTTAATCTGTAATGTTCTGCCATATATACTCATGAGACCAAGACACAGTCTACTGTCTCTTAATTTTATAATTACAATTTCTGTAGATTAGTAGAGCTGGCCAAATAGCTCAGTGGATTAAAGCACCAGGGATTCAATCCCCAGGCCTGCCATGTAAGCCCCGCCTCCCAGACATGGTGAGAAGACAACTGAGACTGGGCATGGTGGCGTGCACCAGTTAACCCAGCCCTTGGGAGGCTGTAAACAGGCAGATCACTACTAGATCGATCCAGTAGTGAGGCCTTGAACACCCTGTAAACCCATTCCTAAAATAAATAAATAAATAAATAAATATTCTTAGATTAATTTCTGAGAAAAAAATTTTAAAAATCTGTGATTTTTTTTAGATCTAGGCTTGTCATATGACAAATATTAAAACGAGTTACTTTCCATCAAATATTTTCTGCAAGATGTTTGTATCTTATAAATTTTAAATTATCAATCAATTATATTACATTTTTACAATAGTCAAAAAAATCACAAACTCCCAATTAATTTTTAGAAAAATTAAGAATAAAAATTCTTTCTTTACCATTAAGATGTATAAGCATTGTATGTATTTATTTCAATATATTTTCTTTTATACATATACAGTGAGAACAGAATTCTCACATAGTAAACAATTTTTTGGATACTTTATATTTTAAGAAAAAAATGGTCATGAATCCTTAGGATAAAGGAAAGACAGGCCATAATGTTAAAAGTAGCGAGTTAGTGACAGAGAAGATAGGGAGAAATCAACATCATATTTCCATGACATCATGTCTCTAAGGTTTCTTTGTTCGGCTTTAGATGAATAATTATTTTAGCAAAATATCACAAAATTTTTCTTAGATCTTAAAAATAAAAATTATTATAAATCATTTTATAAGGTGCTTATTTTTCTTTAATTCTTCTCAAAAACTAAGTCAGAGAAATCACCTCTGGAATAGACCTATACTGTATATTATATTGGTGAAGCATTTTTTTTGTAAAATATTAACTCTTATGAGTTATCATTATTAGTTTAGCTATTATAAGTAATTACTAACTAAATGTGGTGACATTTTATATTTAATAAAAATGTGTTTTGAAGTACTATTTCTGCCACATGTCATCATTGACCAAGTGTAATTTTTTGTCTTAAAGTACATCTGTGGAACAATCCAGAGAGTCAGTAAAAGGGATATATACAGATAACGGTTTAGAACTTAGAAAACTTTGTGTATTATAGATGTTAAAGATTTTTTAGGGAAAATAATCTTATCTTTTTAGAAGTAAGAAAGAAGTATTAGATATTACATGCTAAATAAGACAATATATTCTATTTTATTTTGAAGAAGCAAAATATTTAATGTAAGTGATAGGAGTTTCTCTGACTTTATTTTTTTTTGTTTTAAATATTATACTTTATTAACTTTATTAATAAAGTAAGAGTAAAATTAATGTTATGATAACAATATAAGAACAAATACAATATTTGAAATTGAGTAAGGTAACAGCAAAGTCATGTCAGAGGTTGCATGGCTACTATTTTATGTGGATGCTGCCTTACTTTTTTTTTTTTGCTATCAGGTTTTGAACTCAGGACTCTGTGCTTGCCAGGCAAGAGCTTATTCTTTTTTTTTTTTTTCAATTCTTTTATTGTTTAAATTTAACAATGGTTATATTACATATTTTCATCATTGGATCAGTTTAGATTAACACATATAGGTATATAAGATTGATCAAACAACTAAACATTAACCTTTCTAAATCCACATTACTTTTTTTTTTCTTATTTTTCCCCCTTTTTTTCTCTGAAAGTTGACATATTGCATATTGTCCTCACAATCATTCTATAGAGTGCAGTGTGTGGGCATGACCCACCTCCCTATTGATGTTGCATAGAAAAAAGAAAGAAAGAAAAAAAAGGAAAGAACATACTTCTCTTTGGACTAAGAGGAAGCAGATACATATACAATCAAAGGTTTTGCAATTGCAGTGTGCCACCAGTGAAGCTTGTGACGTTGGAGGCTGTTGAATCTAAGCCTCCTAAAGCTCATCTCACCAATCTAGCTCTGCATTCCATGCATTGTAATTAAAGATTTTTTTTTTTTCTTGCTGGGTGGTCAAGGGCAAGTCGAAGCAAGACCTGTATAACAAAACATTCATTTTTTTTTGTATCTTCCAGGGTCAAATCCTCTCAGGATTAAATGTGAGACCATAGAATGTACTTTGTAGAACTGTTGTTAGTGTCAGCCTTCGGGACGAGTCACGGCAATTGCTTGGCCATTTTGCTTTCTCTGAAAGCCTGAGAGAATGTTTTTCTCTCGGTGACTCTCCTTAGACGCACTGCAGTTCATTCATCACTTTCCTCTGAGGTCCCATAATCTCCTTGACCAGGAAATTTGGGACACCTCTGAGTTATAGGATATTACAGCACAGGCTCTCTTATATACTGGGTTTTTATTGACCTTGAAGGGCTAGGGCCAAAATATTGGCTATCCTTATAGCCCTTCTTATTCTCCAATTGTCGGTCTGTTAACTTACATTCTCAACCCTCCAGCAGAAAAGCTTTGTGATACTATTATTCTATAACATAGGTACTGGGCTTATCATCACTGGCTTTCTGAGTATCAAATACCTTTGACTTAGCT
>PVJA010044553.1:0-16079 GCA_004027025.1 Myocastor coypus | reverse complement strand
TGGGGAAGATAGCTCCGTGGCATAAGTGCCTGCATGGCAAGTGCAAGGTCATGAGTTTGAACCCCGGTCCCACCAAAGAATAAAACGAAAAACAAACAAACAAAATTAAAACATTAGGCAAGAAGCAAGAATATTACAGGAGCAAAGAAACTCAAAAGTTAAGTATGAGCTTTCCTTTTTCTTCCTACTGCCATGACTAAAATGTATCAGACAATTTATTTTCATTGCACATTCTGTTCTTAATTGGGTTTATAGTTTTACAAACTATATCTAAGTTTCTCCATATCTAAGAGATAACTTGTCTCACCAGTACATCTAGGTTCCCCCCGCCCCGCCAAAAAAAAGACATACTTGTCTTTTTCTTAGCTTGATGAGAAGAAAGATTTGTACTAATGTTTAGACAGGATATCATGTCTGCATGTCTGCATCTTGTCCTCTGTCTGACTGACCATTACCAAGACAACAATACTCAATGAATTGATTATTGTAACTATCCTACTAATATGTTTTGAAACTATTTCATTGCTACTTTTTTCTCATTAAAATGAATAAAAATTTAAGTTGCCGGGCGTGGTGGTGCACGCCTGTATTCCCAGCACTCGGGAGGCTGAGGCAGGAGGATTGGTGCGAGTTCGAGACCAGCCTGGGCTACAAAAGTGAGCTCAAGGCCAGCCTCAACTGCATAGTGAGACACTGTCTCAAAAAGACAAAAAAAAAAAAAATTTAAGAAAACATACCAGTAATTAATACAACATTAAGCAGAAAGGAAATCAGGGTCTTTCAAGTATTACTGGAAAAAAATTGCTTGTATTAGAATTAATGCTTATATTTCTGTTACCTTAACAGCAATTTATTTATTTTTTTATTTTTTATTTTTTCTTGTTTCAGAACCTTTATTTGTTTATTCACTCACTTTTATGGCCGGCTCAGCCCGCCCCAAGGGCAGGGCTGGCGCAGCATGTGGTGCCGGGGATCGAACCACGGTCCCTGAAGCCGCCCAAGCTTTCCCAAGCAGGTGCTTCAGACCACTGAGCCATCCCACCGGGCCCCAGCAATTTAAATATTATATCTATTTACTGAGGGTTATCTCAAATAACTTGAACTAAAATACATTTGCTTTTTTTTTTTGTGGAACCGGGGATTGAACTCAGGGCCTTGAGCTTGCCAGGCAAATACTTATTCTACTGAGCTATCCTCCCAGCCCACATTTGTGTGCCTTCAATTTTTCTGAGACAATATTTTATTTATTTAAGTACTTACCTTTTAAAAGCCAATTAAATTGGCCTTTTTGTAAATATGGGCACCACAACAGTATCTATGGTATAAAACTATCAAACATACTAACATGCATGCATATGTAGACATGCATAAACATTAACATACAACCAGAAGAGATCTCACAGCTTTCATTAAGATTTTTTAAAATAATTTTTTATTTTATTTATTTATTTATTTATTTATTTATTTTTCCCTTGTTTCAGAACCTTTGTTTGTTCACTCATTTTTATGGCCAGCTCAGCCCACCCCAAGGGCAGGGCTGGCGCAGCATGTGGTGCTGGGGATCAAACCGCGGTCCAGGCCACCCAAGCTTTCCCAAGCAGGCGCTTTAGACCACTGAACCATCCCGCCAGGCCCCTTCATTAAGATTTTTCATTTGCCACTTTCTCAAACCCTTCTTATACCTTTAAGTTTATCTTTCAAGTATTGTTTCCATTGTTCTAGACAATTGTGAGCTATGAAATTGTGAACCAAAATACCCTAGGAGCTCACTCTTAGTTGGAAGATTTAGATGTGTGACAGTCGATCTTGTCAACTTGACTTAATTAAAAGATACTTGAAGAAAGGAATTGGATTGGCAGGGCCCTAATGTCATCAATGGATGAACCCACTGCTGAGTTCATGGCGGAATGGACTGTTAGGAAGTGGGACCTGGTTGGAGGACTCACGTCACTGGAAACGTGCTTGTTTTCATCTTTTTCCCTCTTACCATGCTTCTTGGATGTTATGGGGCAGGTAGCTCTCCTTTCTTGGCTCTTCTGCCATGATATTTCTGTGGGAGCACATGGCCGTGGATGGAAACTGCTGAAATTGTGAGCCAAAATAAACGTCTTTGCTTTAAGTTGTAAATGTCGGTTATTTTTGTCCCAGAAATGCAAAGGTGATGAAAACTGCATCTCAAATACATGAAAAAAGAATGCTGCCCACCCCAAGAAAGAGGCAAAACCGTGTTACCTCTTATCAGAGATGAGTTTTGTAGGGAATCTAGACTTAATTTTAAGCCTGATTATTTGCAAAGACCTTCTGGGTGGGTGGACAAAACATGTTTTTCCTAAGGTTAGATTTTCTTATAGTATGTAGTCATGCAGTTTTTCTCTTGAGAAAGGCTGCCAAGCCTGGCCCTTCCTTGACTGTCTTACCAAAACAGTCACTCTCTTAAAAGTACCATAACCAGGAGGAAAATTTGGCTCAAGTGTGTTCATTTGTCTCAGGTAAGACATAAGAGATTCAAATGGAGGCAGGAGATAAGGGTGGGGGAATATACAGAGGCAATAAAATGTCATAGGAATTAACTATAGGGTTTGATAGAGATGTGATAGCTTAGATCTAAAAATAGCCCCCAAAAGTCTTGTGTTTGGAGGTAGGGTCTGGGCCAGAGGAGGCAAGTCCCTGGGTCATACATTGGAAGGGTATGTTGTCCTCAGATCATACTTTCTCTCTATTTCCTGGATACTATGAGTTGAAGAGCAAGTCCCCACCATGCCTTTCTGCTACTGAAACTAGGAGCCAAAATAAACATCTCTCTTAAGTTCCATGTGCTGGGTATATTGTCCCAGCAATAGAAAAGTGGCTAACTCAGAAAAATTGGTACTAGGAGTGGGGTTGTTTTGACTGTACCTTACCATGTGGGTTAGAAATCTTTGGAACTTGTTTATGGAAGGAGTCTGCAAAAGTGTAGAGCAAGAGGATAGAGAATTCCTGAGTTGTGCAAAGCAGAGAGGACTAGAATGCTGATAAGAAGCTGATTAGTAGCTGAGTATGGCGGTACACATCTGTAACCTAGCACTCAAAAAGCTGAAGCAGGAGAATTTCCATTAGTTGAAAGTGAGCCTGGGCTACATAGTAAATTCAAGGCTAGCTTGGAGTTTATTATTCTTTATAGTTGAGTAATATTCCATTGTATGAAAACGCCACATCTTTTTCAACCATTCTTCAAGTGGCGGGCATTTTGTTTGTTTCCAAGATTTGGCTATCACAGATTGTGCTGCTATAAACATAGGCGCACAAATATCATTATGATACGATGTTTTCAGTTCTCTTGGGAAAATTCCCAGTCGGGGATAGCTGGATTGAATGGGATTTCCTGTCCTAGTTTTTTTGTTTGTTTGTTTTGGTTTGGTTTTTTTGTTTTGTTTTTTGCTTTAGGGGGGGTTGAGAATTTTTTCTTCCTTTTTTATTTTATTTTATTACTTTTAATAAGAGATAACAATGTGGGAGTTTCAAAAACACATTAGTAGTCCATTCACAATAATTGACACATTGCATATTGTTGTCCTCATAATAGTTATACAGAGCAGAGGGTGTAGACGTGATTAATTTTCTAATCGATATTGGTAAACAAAGAAAGAAAAAAAAAGAAAAAATTTTCTTCTCTTTGAACTAAGAGGAAGTATTTGTATACAAAGTCCAATGCTCCATAATTGCAGTGTGTTACCAGTGAAACCGGCAATGTTGAAGGCTGTTGATTTAAGCCTCTTACAGCTCACCATACTAATCTAGCTCTGTGTTTTATGCCTTGTAATTAAGCTTTTCTGCTGGGTGATAGAGGGCAAGTTAGAGCAAGACCTGTATAACAAAACTTTCATCATTTGTATTTTCCAAGGTCAAATCTCCTCAGGATTAGCTTTGGAGCCATATATGGGGCTTTGTAGAACTGTTGTCAGTGTCAGCCATCGGGATGAGTCACAGCCATTGCTTGACCAGTTTGCTCTCTGTGAAAGCCTGAGAGAATGTTTTCTACCTAGGTGACTCTCCCTAGACACACTATACTTCATTTATCCCTTTCCTCTGAGGTCCCATAATCTCCTTGAACAGAAAATTTGAGAAACCCGAGTTATAGGATGTTATAGCACAGGTTTTCTTATGTCCTGAGTTCTCACTGATTTTGAAGGGCTACAGCCAAAATGATGGCTATCCTCGTAGCCCTTCTTTTTCTCCCATTTTTGGTCTGTTAACTTACATTAACACGAAGCAGAGAAGCTTCGTGATACTATTACTCTATAACAGTGGTTCTCAACCTTTCTAATGCTGTGACCCTGCAATATGGTTCCTTATGTTGTGGTGACCCCAAACCAAAAAATAATTTTGGTGGCTACTTCAAAACTGTAATTTTGCTACAGTTATGATTCAGAATGGCTTTAGGCGACCCCTGTGTTTTGGTCGTTTGACCCCCACCTGGGTCGTGACCCACAGGTTGAGAACCGCTGCTCTATAGCATAGGTAACTGAGCTCAACATCACTGCCTTTCTGAATATCGAACATCTTAGACTTAGCTTGACATTGATATTTTCCTCCATCACTGATATTCTAATAAATCTCTATAGAATATGATAAAAGCAGTTACACATTTTTACACAGACATTTAGAAATCTAAGGATGTACAAAAGTGTAGCCTGTCAAGCCTATGGCATTTTCCCTAGTCTCTTATTCTCAATGAATACCATTTTTTTTTTGTCAACCATTTACTTAAGAGAAAGTATAGCAGTAACTGAGTTTGCATTAGAAGTGGTACACATCTAAAAGTCCAGAATGACACGCATTGCAAGCATAGTTTTAGTGTTGCTTCAGAGATATTTGTGTCATATAATACCTCAACAGTGTACCTTTGTCACAGGCACAGTTTTTCACGATGGACAAGTACCACTGTGTGCTATGTCCAGTTTATCTCCGACAGTGGTTGTGTTTTCAGTTGCTGAGTCCTCTGATAGCTTTTAGGATCTCAATCGATGCCTGATGCAGAGCTATGGCTTTGGCTCTGAGGTTCCCTTGATTAATTCAGCCAATGATTGTCCTCTACATAAGAGCAAAGAAAAGTAGGGGCCGGGGCCTGGCGGGATGGTTCAGTGGTCTAAAGCACCTGTTTGGGAAAGCTTGGGCGGCTTCAGGGACCGTGGTTCGATCCCTGGCACCACATGCTGCGCCAGCCCTGCCCTCATGGTAGGCTGAGTCAGCCATAAAAATGAGTGAATAAACAAACAAAGGTTCAGTAACAAGAAATAAATAAATAAATAAATAAAATTGAAAAAAAGAAAAAGAAAAGAACAGTAGGGACCTGGGAGATAGCTCCATGGCACAAGTGCCTCCCTGGAAAGTGCAAGGTTGTGAGTTCAAACCCCAGCCCTGCCAAAAATACATAAATAAATAAATAAATAGAGCAAGGAAAAGCAACAAAGAGGAAAGTACACAAAATCTCTGTAAATTTTCAAAAGCCAGAGCTCATATCCTTGCAATATGGTAGTGTCCCTTATAAATGGAGTTCATTTCCTTCAGCTTCAATAATCAGTGATCACCCATGGTCCAAAAATATTAAATGAAAAAAAAAATCCAGAAATAAATAATTCATACCTTTTAAATTATACACAAATCTGACTAGCATGACAATACCTCTTGCTGCCCTACTACGTTCTATCAGAGGCAAGGATTTTCCCTTTGTTCATTATACCACCCACCTCCTAGTCACTTAGCAGCCACTTTGGTTATCAGATCCACTATTTTACAGTGCGTGTTCATATGGTTTTGAACTACACTCAGCTTTGGGTATCCTCTGGGGTCTTGGAACACAATCCCTATCTCTAGAGGAGGGGGGCAGTATGTCCTCTTTGCCCTGGTCAAATACTCAAGGACACCTTATAGTACATAGTCCTGTTTCTGCCACATCTTCTGCTCTTACCAGTGACTCAGCCCTTGCAACCCCCAATGGCCACATACTTCTTCACTATCCAAACTAAGCCTCGGCATGTGGCTCCAAGGTCATCTACTTTTTATTTCATTATTATTAATTATTATTATTATTATCACTATTATTATTATGGTGCTGAGGATAAACCCAGGGCCTCTTACATACTAGATAAATACCACTGAGCAACATCCCAAAGCTCTTTTAAAACTTTATTTTGCAACAAAATCTTACTAAATTGCTCAAGCTGGTCTTAATGTGCCTTAGTCCTCTGGTTGACTGGCATTATAGGCCAACACCATTGTGTCTGGCTCTTATGCTTTTTCTTTTTTGTCTTTTTGAGACAAGGCCTTGCTATGCAGTTCAGCCTGGCCTTGGGCTCACTTTTGCAGCCCAGGCTGGTCTTGAACTCACTTCCATCCTCCTGCCTCAGCCTCCCAAGTGCTGGGATGGATTACAGGCGTGTGCCACCACACCCAGTCTTCTTATGCTTGTTCACAGCTCGCTCACTCGGGACTCAAGAGCCAAAAACCATGGGGGTAGAAGTGGCAAATGCCGAATAGAGCAGAGTCAACCCTGTGAGGAAAGTGCAGCCCTTGAGCCCCCCTGTGATGGACTGGGACTCTCAAGTGACCTCCCATATTCCATAACAGTGGTTTTCAAGTCCTTTTGTAATTGGCAAGATGGTTAAAGGCTACATTCCCTAAATTTAGTTATGGACCTAGCGGCTATCATTGTACAGGGGGAGGACCGTCCTCCACTCCACAAAACACAGTGAAAGCTCCCACTGGACAGGAGTGGACAGCTGCATATGAGGTATCGATGGAAGCAGGACAATTGAAAAAACGATAGATTAACATAAAGTTACTATTGATCATTTTTATTATTTTTTAAAATCTTAAAGGCAGGAAATTTCCTTACTATGCTAGCTCTGGTCTATTGGAATGTTCTGCTTTTGTGATAAAACTGTCCACTTTAGGAATCACTTGCTTCTTTAAAGCTTCAGTTTGGTCATAGGATGTTTAGAATGAATAACTCTGTTCGGGTTGTTAAGGACTGCTGAGCGAATTTACTCTGAAACAACCTCCTCCCATAAGGTTTCTTTAACGATATTTCCCAAATCCAGAGTTCTCCATTAACCTTTGAGCTTCAGGGTAACCTGGTGAGGGAGACAGTCCAGAGTTCCGGAGAATATGGCTATCTTTTTGGAGTTACGCTGCCTTCAACACGAAAGAATTTATTTGGGTTGCAGTTTGGGCGCTTGATCACCCAATGTTTGTTTCCTAAGCTGTAATGGAAAGAAAACTTGAGGTGTGCTGGTGCGTTTATGAATACATGTATGCATACATGCGGGCTTTCCTCTGCGCGTTGCTAGGGCAGTAACAGTTTATCCTCTCTCCTGCCCCTTCACCCTGATGTGCCTCCTAATTAATCTGCAGTTTTGGAAACCCCACCCCACCCCCGCTTCAGATTGGAGTACGCTCTATCCTCACATGACCTGGGTACCTGCATTGCCCCTCCCACCAGCTACAGCCTGGGCAAAGGGCCCCAGACACCCTTGACTCCTTCCTCTCCTTGCAGATCTCCAGCTCCTACACGACCACCACGACCATCACAGCGCCTCCCTCTGGCGGCCTGCAGAATGGCGGCGAGAAGGTGGAGAAAATGCCTCTGTACTCAGAGGAAGACATTCGCCCTGAAATGAAAGATGACATTCGAGACCCCAACTATGAGGACGAGGAGGGCCCTGTGCCCAAGCTGGAGTATGTCTGGAGAAACATCATCCTGATGGGTCTGCTGCACGTGGGAGCCCTGTATGGGCTGACACTGGTTCCCTCCTGCAAGTTCTATACCTGGCTGTGGGGTAAGCAGGTTCTCAGCCTCTGGTTAGCGTTAGCGCCCCATGCTGTTAGAGGCAGTTAAGAGATGGGGTCATACAACTGGTGCCTCTCTGTCCACGGTTCCCAGCCGTGTCCCTGGTGGCCGAGGAGGCCTACTGGGAATAGGGCCCACTGCGGTTGAGATGTAGGAGTGTCACTCAGATAGCTTCTTCAGATGGGTGTTGGGAGTGCCCCATGAGCCCACGTGCAGGGGCCTGGTGGTGGGGAGAGAGCAGGGACGGAGGGGCAGCTGCCCTGAATGAGCCTTCCTGTTTCTGTTTGAGTTGTTGGTCTGCTTTCCTGTGAGAGGCTCCTGATGAGAAAGGCTTTATGTGCTATGTGTGGAGCCCAGTCACAGGACAAAGTAAGGGGAAACTACTCAGGACTGGAGATCATGGAGCCGGTGTAACACAAGGGGCTTGCCTTCTTGGCCAGAGAGGCTGGCTCAACAAGGGAGGGCGCGGGGAAATGAAGACAACTACTGTACGGCATATGACATAGATGCTCTTTTGCTCCTGGTGTGCAAGACAACCAAATGTTCTTAGAATATGACTGAAGAAATGTTGCATGCTGAGTTCCCACCCAACACCTCTTCTTTGGGCCCGGGCATGCCAAGGTCCTAGCACCTTCTAACTCCAGCCCTCTCTAGCCCTCGTCATCCTTCTGTGGCAGGGACAGTAGCCCAGAGTGGAGAGTCCTATGCAGCTCCAGCTTGAGTGAGGGAGACAGTGGCCACTTTTCTGGGACCTTTAGCTAAGCTCTTTCTGGAATTTGTGTGCTGTCTTGAGAGTAGAGTCTGTGTTCTGGGTCCACACATGTGCTTTTCAGGTGGTTTCACCTGTACCCCTCAAAGCTGGAAGCATTGAGCATGGAGCTTTTCAGGCCCAGGGGCACGACTGTGCTCTCCCTGGGAGTGGTGAATCAGGACTTCTTTTCCAGAAGACAAGTTTTCCTGGGAATTCTCAGTTATGGATGCATTCTGGCAGTTCTGCCTTGGGAGCACTGGTGTGGACCAGAAGCATCCACTTTACCAGCTGTTCACTGTCTCCCCTTTGGACCGGTGCTAAGATCTTCCAGCTTTGTCTGCGCAAATCTGCCAGATATTTCAGAGAAACACAAGAGACTGCAGCGTTTCTAGGTACCAGCAGTACAGTTAGCAACAGAACAGTAAGTTCTCAGGTTCCTTGGTACTGTCATCGCCACAAGGCACTTACCAGAAGCAGGCCAGGTGCAGCAATCACATGTATCTGTAGACAAGGAAGGATTGTTCCTTGTGTAAAGGGAGGAGCGCTTGTGTTTTCTCACTGCTCCGAGACACAGAGCACTTGGATGCAGTGTGGTAAGCCCAGCGCAGGGGCTGGATTCTCCAGGGAGCCCACTCCTCTCAAGAGTGAAGTCTTCATGATTAGCTCTGTGATCTGCAAGCCCTTTCCAGCCTTGGCAGTACCTGAAGGCCTTACTCAATCCAGAGTTCGATTAGACTGTGTGTGCTTGGTCACCCACAGATGCCAGTTCAGGGGGCAGAATGCTATTGCCAAGCCAAGGCTGTGCTGGCTAACTTGTGTTTGTTTCCCTGTCCACGGGTATATGCTGTGACTTTGGGCAGAACAGAGAGCCAGACGGTGACTTACTTTACACCCCTGTTGCTGAGCCTTCGGGCCATGACATAAATGAGAGGGACAATCTTGAAATGGAGATTTCAAAACTCCTAGTTTTCAAAAAAAAATGTTGGCTAGAAGACTCAGGGCATCTCCCGGCCCTAGGAGTTCCCCGGCTTTTCTCGTGTTACCCCCAGGGAGAATGTAAAATTAGCAGCTTGGTGCTGTTCCAGTATTTGCATGCCTGTGGAGCTATGAAATGGTTTTGGGTCCTTCCTTTTGGAGCCACTCAGAAAAGCCCTCAAGGCAAAGCTGAAGAGTTGTTGCTGGCAATACTGAGAGCAGCACTGAAAACATCTCTGCCCCCCTCCTTGGGAAAGCTATGAAGTATTGCTTAATCTTTTTTTTTTTTTTTTTTTTTTTTTTGTCTTTTTAAGACAGGGTCTTGCTATGAAGTTCAGGCTGGCCTTGAGCTCACTTTTTGTAGCTGAGGCTGGTCTCGAACTCACATCCATTCTCCTGCCTCAGCCTCCCAAGTGCTGGGACTACAGGTGTGCACCACGATGGCCCGGCTTTGCTTAATCCCTGATGTGGACACTTAACAGTCCTTTCCTGGAGAAGGAGATTAGTTTACTTGCCCCGAGCTTTCTATTTGACACACCTGGAGGCATATCTTTAACAGGTGCCAGAGCGGCTGGATTCTTATCTCAAGTCCCCTGCTACTATGGGGCCACACTTGCTAGAGGCATCTGCAGCATGAAACAAAAGAGAGAACATCCTCGGAATCTCAGCGGGGCGCTTTCATCCTTGGAATCTCAGCTGGGTGCTTTCTTTTGCCCCAAACCCTCTCCTTTCTCCAGCACTTTCAAGACTCAGCTCTCTTGGGTTTTGTTCAAGCAGTGAGGTGGTCAGGCACTGTACCGGGGAAGAAGATCCCAACTGGCTGGCACATTGCCAGAGGCTGCAGATCACTTACAACCTCAACCCCAGCTAAGAAAGAGTGTGCCACATTTCATGAGCAGATTCTGGCTTTATGGTTCTACTAGGAAGGATGGAAGAGGGTATAAGCAGAAAGAACAGAGAGAGAGGAGGAAGAGGCTGCTTACAAAATTATTATCCCCGGCTCCAGAAGATGGCACGACAGTTTGTTACAATGTATGGTGGTCTCCAAGGACAACTAAATTCTGTAGCCATTGAGCATCCACTGTTCCCAGTTGCCCCCTGAGAATGACACTGTTAACAATTGCTACCAGGGCCCGGCAGGATGGTTCAGTGGTCTAAAGCGCCTGCTTGGGAAAGCTTAGGTGGCTGCAGGCACTGCGGTTCGATCCCCGGCACCACATGCTGCGCCATCCCTGCCCTCAGGGCAGGCTGAGCCAGCCATAAAAATAAATAAATAAACAAACAATTGCTACTAGGGCCTCAGTCTCTGTCCCCTAGAATATCTGAGCAGAGAAAGAGATAGTACACTCAGCACCCCCTGTCCACTTAGAAACCATACATGGTTCCCGTTGGGCCTGCAGGACAATGTAAGCGTGCTCTGTGGCCAGTTTTGACATCATATAGCATTGACAGAGAGTCTGGGCTGATGGAGGGATTTGGTGGCCTAAAGAGTGCAACTGGCTACAGGTGCAGGAGTGGTGTGGGGAGGTGACTAGAAATGGTAGAGCTGGAATAAGAACTGTGCAGTGACAGCAAACCTCACCTCAACGGCGGCTACAGTTGCACTAGTCATGTGACCCTGGATAAGCACTTAGCCTCCCTCGAGATTCATTGCTCCCATTGTGGTATGCCATATTACTAGCCCTTACTTAACCTGATCAAGCTATTTCAAGGAGTCGAGACTGTTCCTATTTTTGCTGAACTTTGATAAACTGTGCAAACATGATGATGTGAAGGGCTTTCTTCCTTTCAGCATCCTTAGTCTCAGGAGTTCCTAAGTCTGTTTCCATTCCTAAATAGAAAGGCTAGGAGGCAATGGAAAATTTTTAAGTAGTGAAAGCTGAGGCCTGTTTGGTGTAGGCATCCCTAGGATTTAGGGAAAGGCAGATCTTCACCTAAAGCTGTGAGACAACACAGATATGGCACCAAGAGGGTGTCCATGATGTGCTTCCCCAGTAGGACTTGCCTATTGATAACTGTCCCACTGTCTTGTCCTGGCAGCATATTTCTCTCTGTATAGCAGTATCCTGGGCATCACTGCAGGAGCCCATCGCCTGTGGAGCCACCGAACTTACAAAGCCCGGCTGCCCCTGAAGGTCTTCCTGATCATCACCAATACGATGGCGTTCCAGGTGAGAAGCCGGCACTGCTCTTTTCCACCATCTCCAACTTGTGCTTGTTTTTAGCAGAAAGGAGAGGATCTGCACCAGCTGAGATTCCCAGCAAAACGGTCACGGCTCAGTCTAGTCTTCTGTTGTCACCGCTAGAGCAGGCACATTGCTGGGCTCCAGTACGGGGACCTCCCAAATCTCAAGGACAACGAATAGGAGATGACTGGGGCAAGCTGGCCTGGCACAGGGTTCCTTTTGCTTCCAAAGTCCTGGTGTTATTACATAGTGTGCATGTCATGTTCTTTTGCCATAAAGGGCCATGGTACAAAGTTGGGTACTAACCCTGGTGTCTTGGGCAATCAAAAGGCCCTAAATGCACTCTTGACAGTGATTGTGATAGGGCTCTAGGACAATGGGATAAAAGGTGATGTGTCACAAACTCATGACCTGTGTAATACTTGCATAGCACCTACTGTGCGGGCAGTGTGCGACACACTTCACACAGACTAACCCATGAAGGCTTCACACTGTCTTAACACGCAGGTGCTCTCATTACCTCTCTTTACAAGGAAACTCAGTCACTGAAAGGTTGGACAGATCAACTTAGGGGTCCTGTCTGGGGCAGCCATGTTAATTAAGTCTAGGATAGAATTCAGTGTAGGAATAAGAGGAAAATATCAAACCAAACAAGTCTTCCGGGGGCCAGGGAGATAGCTCAGTAGAATAAGCACTTGCATGGCAAGTGCAAGGTCCTGAGTTTGATCCTTGGTACCACCAAAAAAAAAAAAAAAAAGATAGAAAGAAAGAAAGAAAGAAAGAAAGAAAGAGAGAAAGAAAAAAAGAAAAAGAAAAGAACAAACAAATCTTCCTTGTTGTGGTGATATCTGAAGTGCTTACTACCTTTGCATAATCATCTCGCAACTTTCAAGTGGAGGCTTGTGATGTTGTCCTTCTGGGCCAAAGGGAAAAAAGAAACATATTGGTACACTTTTCAAGGGATGGGGAGAGTTCCAGAAGAACCCTGAGGTCTTCTGGAAGTGTGATCATGGTCAGGAATTCCAAGAAGCCTTCTTACTGGGTTGGTAAGCTGCCTCTTGGGGCGGCATCAGGATTGTACCCACTGCAGCTTTCAGCATCCTGCAGCACACCAGGATACAAGGCCATCGGATACAGTCTGGGCCTGAGGATCAGCACCCTTCTGAGACTCTGTCTCACACTCTTTGAAGACCTACTTTCTGATCAAATTATTTGAGTTCGGGAGCTACCTCCACTCACATATACCCTTTAGGAAGCAGCAGTGCTCTTCTTATGGCCTTGGTCTACGGGGTGTTCCTCCACATAAGTTTTGGGGGAAAGTGTGCAGAGGAAGGCACTTTCTGTATCCATTTACTGGGGCCAGAATCCTGAGGACTTTGCGCGCTGGGCCCTTGGAGACATCCAGGCCTTGGCTTCTCCTAGGAGGATATCTCTCTTCAGTCCTGTTTTTCCCTTCTCTCTTATCCAGAATGATGTGTATGAATGGGCACGAGATCACAGAGTCCATCACAAGTTCTCAGACACACACGCGGACCCTCACAATTCCCGACGTGGCTTTTTCTTCTCTCACGTGGGCTGGCTGCTTGTGCGCAAACACCCGGCTGTCAAAGAGAAGGGGGGTCTTCTGGACTTGTCTGATCTGAAAGCTGAGAAACTGGTGATGTTCCAGAGGAGGTGAGTGAGGGCAGGATGGAGGTGAGGACATGGTTCTGGGTTTGGGGACCTCGCTTTGTCAATTAGGACTTATAAAATAGAAGCTGGTGATTTCTTGGGCTTGTATGCTCAAAATCATCATTTTGATCCCAATTTTTTTTTTTCTTATTTTTATTTTTATTTTTTTTAATTTTTTTTTTTTGATCCCAATTTTTAATGGCTGGAAGGCCCATAATCCTTTATTACTCAGTTACTTTTCTCTAAATTATTATTATTATTATTATTTTTTTTGTCTTTTTGAGACAGGGTCTTGCTATGCAGTTGACACTGGCCTTGAGCTCACTTTTGTAGCTCAGGCTGGTCTCGAACTCGCACCGATCCTCCTGCCTCAGCC
This sequence comes from Myocastor coypus, assembly GCA_004027025.1. Classification (NCBI taxonomy): domain Eukaryota; kingdom Metazoa; phylum Chordata; class Mammalia; order Rodentia; family Myocastoridae; genus Myocastor; species Myocastor coypus. The sequence continues at coordinate 2,292 of PVJA010044553.1, read as the reverse complement.
TCCCGAGTGCTAGGATTACAGGCGTGCGCCACCACGCCCGGCTTCTCTAAATTATTTTAATGAAGCCTATCAAATGCGATAAATGTTCACTGATTTGTGAGGTACACACAACAGCAACTGTAGCTGAGTCTTTTCCTTCAAAGCATTTGTAGGCTACTAGGTGGGAGGGAGTAAGTGAAATACTCAGTGACCATAATACAATGAAGAAAATTTCCTTTACTATGAGATATACAGAAAAGTGGGAAATTGCTCATTGGGGGACTCCAGAGGGTGCTTTCAACTAAGTAGCATTGAAATCCATTCATGGATACACACTTTCATAAGTGCGCAGGAACAGGGAGCCAAGATCAAAAGATTAGAAGGAACTAATGCCTCAAGCAGAGTTCAGAAACAGAGTCTTCCTGTTCAAACATAGAATTTCCGAGGAAAAGGACTGCAAAAAAGACTGAGGCTATCATGTGGCATGCTGGTCACAGCCTAGGCCAGTCAGCCCAGCCCAGGGATGGTGGACCTTCCAGGCAGACGTGGGTGTTCTCTCCAGGGACTCAGTCGCATCTCTCCACACAGGTACTACAAGCCTGCTGTCTTGCTGATGTGCTTCATCCTGCCCACACTTATCCCCTGGTATTTTTGGGGAGAAACTTTTCTGAACAGCTTGTTTGTTGCCACTTTCCTGCGATACGCTGTTGTGCTCAATCTCACCTGGCTGGTGAACAGTGCTGCCCATCTCTATGGCTATCGTCCATATGACAAGAACATTAACCCCCGAGAGAGTCCCCTGGTTTCCCTAGGATCTTTGGGTAAGTAAACAGTCCATAGCAAGACTAGCAAGCACATCTAGTGGTGTTTTTATTCCACTAGTGATCAGAAACACAAGTCTGTTTTTGTGACCCTTTGTACCTTTTATTTTCCATTATAGAACTAGAAGACACTATTTCAGGAAATCCTTATGAGCATCACACAATATTTTAAGTGAAAAAAGAAGAAAAAGTAAAAAATGATATTATCTGTGGTTTCAGATTCTAAATTTATCTCCAAATACTCTGTATATTGAACTCCCTCCCCATTGTCCTTTTTTCATTCATTTCTGGTATAGGCTACCCGTGTGGCTTGGCTCCCTTGCTTGCTGTTTATATTATTGCTACTCTAGCTACAGAAGATACCTGTATTTAAATGGAAAGATAGAGCCACAGTGAGGAGATCAGGGAAGCCTACCACTTGGTAGTTAGCCATACTGTATGAAATGTGGAAAAAATAACTATGACTTAGTTCAATAAATGTCAAGCGCACCATTCTGAAAGAATCCCCCTCTTCTTGCTGTAGCTGTACCAACCCCCTGCCTCCTTTCAACACATCCTCCTATTGTCCATATGCTTCACTTGACCCATGTGTGAAGTAAATTACTTATATCCTATCATCCTGAGGTTTTCATAGAAATGGCATAATCTGGACTGGGATGTATCTCCATGAATGGCAGCTCGGAGTGCCTCTCAGTCTCTCATTCTGTCCCTCAGCCTTGTCACTCCTCCCTCCCACTTCACCCTTTGCTCTCTAGCTCCTTCTTTACCTTCTCCTTGCTTCTTGAATTCCCTCCACCACAATCACATGCTCACCTCTCCTGACACTTCTCAACTGGGCTTCCGCTTTCCTTGGGTGTCTCCTGCTGTTCTACCTGTGCCCAAAGATCTTCCCTTTCTTCCCTTGCCTCTGTGCATTTCTGATTCCACTTAAATCTCACATCTGTAGGCCTGGGAATATTCCCTCTGAACCAACTATGAAACCCTGTGTGGAATTCAGCAATTCTCTGTCATCACCTTAGACTTAGCATGATCCTACCCTCCCACACAGTTCACACTGTAGCCATCCAGGTACACGGACAGGGTACATGCTGAGAGAAGCCCCGGATGGAGTTGTATTCCAGCTACAACTTTCTTCCCTTGCTTGGTGTTCATATTATTGCTACTCTATCTACAGTATTTTTATTCTGACATTCTCTTATTTATTGCTGTTTACCCCATTCAGTAAGGACCAATGCAGTTGGTGCTGAAAGCCATTTGTAAAGGAGAGTTCTATTCAGAGTTGGTAGACTTCCTGTGGCATTTGCAAACATTTATCCATTATAGAAATTGTCTTATATCCAGAATAAATTTATATTCCATTCTGTCAAAGTGAAATGCCCAAGTCGGGTGTGGTGGTGCATGCCTGTAGTCCAGAACTTGGGAGGCTGTCACAGGAGGATTGGTGCAAATATGAGACCAGCCTGGGCTACAAAAGTGAGCTCAAGGCCAGCCT
>PVJA010044552.1:0-16104 GCA_004027025.1 Myocastor coypus | reverse complement strand
AAACAAAAAAAAAAAAAAAAAAAAAAAAAAAAAAAATGAATGTTTTGTTATACAGGTCTTGCTTCGACTTGCTCTTGACCACCCAGCAAGAAAAAAAAAAAAAAATGCTTAATTACAATGTATGAAACGCAGAGCTAGATTGGTGAGATGAGCTTTAGGAAGCTTAGATTCAATAGCCTCCAACATTACAAGCTTCACTGGTAGCCCACTGCAATTGCAGAACATTTGACTGTGTATGTATCTGCTTCCTCTTAGTCCAAAGAGAAGTATATTCTTTTCCTTTTTTCTTTTTTTTTTCCTAAGCAACATCAATAGGGAGGTGAGTCATGCCCACACACTGTACTCTGTAGAACGATTGTGAGGACAATATGCAATATGTCAACTTTCAAAAAAAAAAGAAAGGGGAAAAGGAAAAAAAAGTAATGTTGATTTAAAAGGGTTAATATTTAATTGTTTGATCAATCTTATATACCTATATGTATTAATGTAAACTGATCTGATGATGAAAGTATGTAATATAACCATTGTTAAACTTAAACAATAAAAATATTAAATTTAAAAAAAAGAAAGAAATCACCATTTTTTGTACTTTATTAACCAGATGCCATACTCTGATGGTCTGATAAAGGAGGTACAAAATGGCTGAGTGCTCATGAGTTGTGCAATATTTTACAAACATGAAAGAGTAATAAATATCAGAGTACTGAATTTCCCCTTAAAACCATGAAATATCTCTCTGCTGCTACTCAAATTCTATACTACTTTAAATGCCAAACTTAAGCTTAAGCTCTTCCACAAAGCTTTCTCCAATCATTCCAGTCTAGAAAAAGTCATCCCCTTTCTATATTTAGCACCAGGTATTGTGCTAGGCTCTAGGAATTGAACAATATAAACATACAAAAATCTCTTTCTGGTGGCTCTATATTCTAGTCTGCTAATAGAGGTAGTGCTTATAGGACCTTATTAAATACAGCCTTTCATGGATAATATTCATATGGAAGTCATATTACCCTCCACTTTACAAGATAATCCTGAATGCACCTTTTAAGAAGCCTAAGGGTAAACACATTTCTGATTGTTTATCATCTATTAAAGGAAAGTGTTGAGTAAATATATGTTGAATGTACATTTTTCCCACATGAACTATACATTCTTCAAAGGTAAGGATTTCTCTGTGCCTTCTAGAACATGCAATGCAACACTAAGACATTCTCATTATGTACTTGTTTAAATTCAGTAATTTTGCCAAAAATGGGGCTTCCTCTTCTATATTAACATGTTAAGCAATTCTACATTGAGAAAATAGTAAGTTTAAGGACAAGGAAAATCATAAAGACCAATACACCAAAATGTTAATATATATTTAATGCTAAAGTTAATCCTAAAAACCAATACACCAGAAATGCTCACTGCCCTTTCTCCCTCAAGAGTATTGTGTTGTGACGGAGGAGTAAGGTCGCATTTCACCTATAAATACCTGATATAAGTCATTTGTTTATCACATGAAGCAAACTAGAATAAAATTGAGGCAGCAAGCCTAACTCTGTACGGAAAGACTACCAATAGAAATATCCATCATGTGACCCAGACAAACTATCTTCCAAAGACTATGAACCCAGGAGCTAAGTCTACCCACCTATAAGGAATACAGGTGCAGCAAAAACCAGTACAAATCCTGGATATCCTCACTGCTGTGTATACCCTCATTTCCTATCTTTTGGTTCAAGCTTTTGGACTCCATCTTCTGGAATAGTCAGTTTTGCTCTTGTAAATCACAGCTAAGAAATTCAGTGAGCTGCAGCTTCTCTGGGAGGCAAAAATCAATAACCTTTAATACCCTGAGACCAGGATGACTACTCTCCATGGCATCTGTGAATCCCACCATCTATACCCTCTGATGAGCACATCGTTCACACTGGGAAAGAACACCCAGCAAGCAGCCCAAGGCTAACTTCAGGATGTGTGCATTCATCTTCAAAGGCAGTAACCTGAATCACAGAGTTTTAAATTTTAGACACACTCAGAGTTTACTACCCAAAAATTTATTGGACTTACCCAAAAGTCTATTGCCCCCTCTCTCCAAATTAGAAAATAGCCTATAAACCTTCAAAGTAAACACTAGGTGACCAAAAATTATTCCCCTTTTTAGTCCCAACATAATGCTAGACTTTGCTTGAGCCTTACCACATCTGGATGGATTGGTCCCTGCTCATGTGGGGCTATCCTGAAAGTACTCCCATTTCCTTCCTTATCCTGTGATCCAGGAAAGAACCCAAAGAAGTCTTTTTTCTTCATTTATGTATTTGGTATAAGGTTTCACTATTCAGTTTGGACCTGTAGTGATCATCCTGTTTACAGCCTCTCCTGGACTGTGATTACAGGCATGCATCACCATGCTCTGTAGCATGCTCAGTGCGCCCTAGGGGTGGAGCCAGCACAGGATGAAGGACTAGGGATCGAACACCAGACCTTGTACTTGCCAAAGTAGGCACTTAGTCTGCTGAGCTATCTCGCCGGCCCTAGAAGTCTTTTATTTTTTTGAAGCTACCAATGACAGCTAGTCATGCCAAGCAGTAAGCTGACTTCATTTCCCTCAATAAATATTTCACTGAGATTCAAAGTAAGGGAAACTTTCTTCATGAAATTTATGTCTGTCTTAATGATTTACAGCATAATTTGTTCCAATCAAATATTTATTTCAATGTATTCTTGGGTCTGAAAGCTTCTGCCCATTCATCAGTGAATGTCTGCACTATCAGTCCTCTCATAGGCATGAAGGTGCTGGGAACAGACTCATTCTTCTCCCAAGTGCCAGTTTTTCCTTTCAACTCTATTTTAGTGAGGAACTTGAGCCACACTGGTGAACTACCTCTACCCCAAGGTCTTGACAGTGAGCGTCCACCCGCAGATGACTCTTGCCCTGAATTTCTCAAAACCTGAAACATTCTTAAAACCATTATCTTGAGGGCTGGAGAGAAAACTCAGCGGCTTAAGTGCCTGCCTGGCAAACAAAAAGTCCCAAGTTTCATTCCCCCATACTCGCATGCAATGCCAGCCCCAGAACCTTGGGTGCACCAGGCCAGCCACTGAAACCAGGCCATGGGGCCTTGTAGAAAGTTCTCAGGTTACTCTACAGGGCACCCTTGAAGGGTATTCTGAGACCACACTCTCCCCTCCTCTTTCCTTGTTGGCTTGTAAGATGAGTACTTTTCTCTGCCATCAGGAGCTCCTGCAAAGGTTGTGCTGCCCTTCCCAGTGGCACAAAACAACAGGACCACCCAATCTTGCACTGGAACTTCCACAACCATGAGTTAAATAAGTCTGATCTCTTTATAAGCAATTGTCTCCAATATTTTGCTGCAGTGGATTGAAAGCTGACAAACACAAAGCAGGGTAGTAGGACTGAGCTTTCATTACATGTAGCCTGGTGAAAATCAAATAAAGAGCTCTGAGCTCAAGCTTTAACCTTACTACTTTCTGAACAGAAAGTGTCATGACAATCTATCTGGACATATCCCACTTGTGTAATGAGGGAACATATATTATTAGAAAAATAAATGATACAATGGGAATACCTTATAAACAATTATAACTGCTTCCCGGTGTTGCTGTGGAAACTAAATGAGAAGATATATTTCCAGTGTTTCAGAAAAGTCTGATATACAATGAGACACTGTTACAAAAAAAAAAAAAAAAAAAGAAAAGAAAAATGAAATTTACTTTTAGTAGAGCTCGGTGACTTATTTAGTCCTCACTGCCTGACTCAGTTCTATGTTGCCTAAGTAAACACTTCCCACCAACCACATCCATAGATAGATGTACAGAAACCCTAGTAACACCAAAGCCTATGTGAGGACAGACAGTTTCTGTCCAGGTGTGCATGTGTATTACACTTGCAATCTGTTTCCATTTCTCTGTCTTCCAGAAATGACATAATTCTCACTCAATTGTCTAGTTTTCCTAGGTCCCAAGAAGACCATTCCCTGTTTACTCTATCTCACAGAGTATAGTGCAAATCACACCACAGCCCTCATACCCCAGAACTGCCCCCCTTCTTGCCCACCATTCAGCCTCCCTGTTATCTGGACCTGGCACAGATGAAAGCATTTTCTGTTTCCCCAAGAAAGCATTTTGTTTCCCCAAGGAATGTCTAGGGACCTAGAAAATTCTGCAGTTACCTCTGAGAAGGCACATTCCTCTGCTTCTCATAGGCCATCTCAGGGAGAGAAGACAGGATGGGAAAGGGGATTCAGTGAATTTCCAAAGCAACTTGAAGTCCAAAGGGTTTCACCTTTTGAATTAATTATATGCCATTTCTAAAATGTTTAAATCTCTAGCACTGTGAAAAAGATTTACTGTGCTAAAGCAAAAACGGCATCTGAAGAGTAATTGACAAGGCTTATAAGTTAATAATAGTTTTGACCCTGTATTATTAGAATTAATTCCATTATCCAAAAATCTAAAATGTAATATTCAGGAACTTGGTAAAAGCTTCAATCTTCAGTTCTTGAAAGAATGGTTCCAAAAGCCCTCTTAGTTAGCACATCATGCTAAGTACCTCCAGCAGCCATCCCAGAATATTTCCCACCATGTCTGAGTCATTCCATTCACCCTAGACACTATCTATCCTACCCCTTCCAACTCTCCCCACACACTGCCTGAATGTTCCTCTACTCTTTCCGGAAGAAGCTTAAATTAACACGTAGGTGCACTATTTTAGCACTCATAAAAGGGCTGGATTTGTGGTATCAACTGAAAATGACTGAATGAATTGTCCAAAAGGCAATGCTCTACCAGGGTCAAAATGATTCTAGGCAGAAAGTCCTTTCTAAACACCTTTCAAATAACACTAATTCTGTCCTCCCCAGAGATGATTCAACAAATGTTTGAGTTATCAAAATAGCAAATAATTTTCAGTTTCTTCCCTACCACCCCTCCATTTACTGAAGGAAAAAAAACATCATTTTTTTTTTTTTTTCTCTAAGTAAGTTCCTAACACAAGTCCCCCCAGCTCAGGTAAGCAGAACAACAGAGTACACTTGTCCACACACCAGACAGTCCTGCTCCACTCCCTCTGAGCTGCTGTATATCAGAATGAAGTCTAGGAAGTCTGAAATCTGATCTTCCATCTGCCATGTGATCTTCCATCTGTCACTTTTCCAGCACAGCAGGGAGCTGGAGGCTGGAGGATAGAGCAAGAGAGGCCTCCAGGGGTCTACTCGGTGATGAGCAGATGTTAACTTGGACTCAAAATGAGATAGATGTAATTCTGCTTCAAAACAAGAAGCTTGAGGTCACAGCCAAACACAGTTTGGTAGCTAAAAATTGACCCTAAGATTTAACTGAACAATCCAGCATCTTACTGTGCCTCCAGGGATCTAGGATACAGGTATTCTTGTCATACTTTCCAAATAGGATAGATATGACATGAGGTTAAGACCCAGATCACAGCCCTAATCCATTATATAAGCTGCATAACTTGGACAAGTCACTAAACTTCTTCCAGTCTCAGTTTCCTGATTTGTAAAGTAGGGCTTACTATTATGAAGCTTGAGATAAGCACCTACGACAGTTTCTGGCACATAAGAAGTACAAAAATCTTAACCTACAATATAACCATTTTTTTTAATTAGTTAATTTATTTTCTTGTTTCAGAGCCTTTGTCTGTCTATTTACTCATTTTTATGGCTGGCTCAGCCCGCCCCGAGGGGCAGGGCTGGCGCAGCATGTGGTGCCGGGGATTGAACCGCAGTCCCTGAAGCTGCCCAAGCTTTCCCAAGCAGGTGCTTTAGACCACTGAGCCATCCCGCCGGGCCCCCTAACCATTTTTAATAGACCATAATATCTACATTCTTCTTCTGGTAGTAGGCTTAAGCTTTTATCTTCTGTCTGTATAATCTCTTCTTGTTCTTACATAACTAATAAATGCTACTGAGAAACTATGAGCTGCAAGAGAAGATTACTGTCTAACCACAAAAAGAGAAAAGATTTCTATCTACCAGATAGAAGGAGAGCTGAGGCACATCCTTGGCCTCATGAGTACAACCTTTGAACCAACTAAACTAATAACACTATTAGGATATTATAGAATATCTCTATCTTTGCAAAATCACTATGTACTGTACCCTTCACCTGCATACAAAAGAGAATTTTTTCCCTTTTCCCTTTTTTTGTCTGCTTTTCTAAATTTTAATGAGATTCCCCCAAGTTTTTTTTTCTATAACAGAAGTTTTAAGTTAATGAATTTGCTATTTGTACACCATGTCCTGATAAATAGATCTGATGTTGAAAAATGCACCTCCAACTTTGTTGACAGCCCCTTCTTTCACACTGAGAAATGTTCCTGGAACCAAGGTCTATTCCAGGAAACCAATTTAAATTTATGAAACTTCTGATATTTATGATGAAAATGAAAGTAAATATAGCTGAAGCAAATACCTACATGCTACACTCCCAAGATAACTGACCATTTACTTATTAGTTGCTGTTCCAAGCTAACACTCAAACCAAGCTGTCCTTCCTCAGCCCCCTATTGGAACCTGGCCACTCAGAAGTCCAATGATAGAGCTGAAAAAGCAAGGGAAGCAGACAGCATTAAGTAAAGTGACATGCCCTCCATAGCCAAGGTCAATACGCAGAGAGGCAACAGGGCTTGGACAGTGGTGGAAAGACTCCACCCATCCATTACTTTGAACAGAAGCTCTCTTCCAACTGGAGGCATAGAGCTGCTAATCTGTCACACACCCAAAACAGAGATGTGGATAAAAATAAAATTACCACTGCTCTCGTGAGAAGGCCAGAAAGAGAACATACTGAAACAATATTGGCTTGCAGCCCTGCTAACACCCATGCTGCTAAATGACCTCAGCCAGGAAAGGATTGATCAAGTTACTTTCCTTGCTTGAAATCTCCCACTGGCAGCCTGATGACTGTTAAATAAAATCCTAAGTCCCTACTCTGCATTGTGAAGCTTAACCCATCAATGTTTTATACTTACAAATGTCTCATTATTCCAAGCACCCATAACCAAGGCTCACAATGCATATGACACATGTTTTCTACACAAAGACTATTTCCTAAATTTTCCCTTTTCTTGCCACCCTGCCCCATCACAAGGCTAGCTTGTACCTATCCTTTAAGACTGTGGTTATGAACCTGTAGATACATGCTACTGTTTTGTTCTTTTAAAACAAAGACATTAATGCATAACTTTTTTTTTTTTCTAAACTAAAACCTCAGTATTCAGGTTTAATTGCAATGTCAGCATTCTGCAATAAATAAGAAGGTTTGGGTTTCAGTTTGGCACTCAGTCTCTAAAAGCTTCACCATCACACTTCAAGGCTTTTCAAGGCCAAGGCTAGGGCCAAGACAAGAGCTCTCTTCCTCTTTTCTGCTTCCACAGCACTTTCCAAGTGAGTGTCCTTTCCCTTCACTATGATCCCCACAGACTGTCCATGTTGTTCATGTTCATAATAGGAGCTACGCAAGTATTCAGGAAATAGTCATGAAATAAATGAATGTCACTTCACAGAAAAAAAAAATTGTTCTATAACTTGAGTTTTCTAGTCCTCAGCAGACAAGAAATTTCCTTAATAGAGACATGAGGCAAACCAAATTTCACTAGCATTGGCCTTATTTTCTTTTCCTCACTGGAACATTGGCCCCTATTCCTTGTCCCACTGTGTCTAGGAGCCACAGTCATATCTCCCTTGTGCTGTTGCTTCCCAAAGCATCCTCTCTGAAGATACCAACATCTGCCCAGTGCAAACACTCCAAGCACCAAACAGCCTGCACTGCTAGAATCTTCACTGCATCAGATTAAAGCTTCATGGAACCTAAGTCCATCTTCCCCACTGCGTCTTCATAAGATTAACATCATCTGTCCCAGTGGGTCACAAAAATTCTCATTAAAACAACTCATTCAACTGCATGTAGCGCTCCTACCTCGGGACTCAGATACAAGCCTAGGGCACTAGTTAAAGAGAAGTATGGGGCAGGAGAGTTTGTGGACTCTCAAAACCCATTTCCCCTTCCTCCACTCACTCAATCTACGATACAAACAAGGACCACTGGGTGCTTGTTCTCAGGTGAAATGGCCAAAGCAGTCTAAACACTGACAGTGGTCACTTTGCGGACTAAAGTTACATTTTACCTGTGACATAACTGCACTTCTAATCTGTTTCAGGCCTGGACTGTCCTCTTTTGGTTAAAGTGGTTAACAGCCAACTACCACTTCCTTTGCCACTTAAACACAGAAATTCTTTTCTCTCACCTTTCTCCTCATTTTAACATTATTGCCCAGAGCTTACCCTTCTACCCTTACAGCAGCTCCCAGAACCCCAGTGCTTCAATCTCTTTCTCCCAGGGTTGAGACTGACATTGATCACTGCCCTTGGACTCTTCTCTCCCAAAGCAGTTGATGAGAATAGATTTCAGTACATAATACCCAAGGCCTGAAGATTTATCAGTCCTAAAGCCTTCAATGCCTGTCAATTAATATGACCACTACTCTGGTTGGTCACTCAAACCCTTACTCTACTTAGTGGAGGAAAACTCTAGTGAAGCAGGAAGCAGCCTAAGCTTTGCTGGTTGAGCCCTCAAAGAAGCTGCCCCTTTGCATGCCAAGTGTGACTGCCTGGTAAATAAAAAACCTTGAAGTGAGGAGGCAGAGCTTCAAAAAGGGGCACTGATAACTTCACTCCTATTAAAAACAATTCAGACTCACAGGGCAGACTGAATTCATCCCCAGAGACTTGAAATAAACTTCAAGCTTGTTTTTGACTCTGTTCAACCGGAAACTTTTTTTTTTCTTCTGTTCCCCTAACCCAGCTCCACTCTTCTCTCTCACCATCCAGTCTTGACACAGATATTCTGTCTCCCCATCCTCCCCAGGCCCCAAGTTCCATCTCAGCCATGCCACCACACTTCTGTTATCCAAAAGTTGGATTTTGGTCAGTATAGATTAAAAATTAATAGCTAACATTTACTGAGCATTTGCATGTATAACAACATTTACTTCTTATAATACCAGTAGGAAGTAAATATATTAAGAGCATGAAGAAACAGAGGCCTAATGAGGTCAAGTGACAAAATGTAACTCAGCAATACCTAACTATTCAGCACATTGCCTAAAAAGCAAGTTAATGAACGAAATGAACCTGGTCACTAGGCTTAATATATCCAAATCTTGCTACGTTTTAGGCATTATGTTCATTTTCAAGGGATTTGAGTCACGTAAGACCATAAATTTAACAGATGAAGTGGAAGGATGTGTGTGTGTGTGTGTGTGTGTATTATGTAGAGGGGGCAGGGAAGGAAAGAGAGGGAGAGAAGAATGGGAGGAGGGAAGAATGGAGGAAAGGAGGAAGGGAAGATGAAAGAATCTACATATAGTGCTACTTTCAACTAACTTTCACTCTACTTGTCACTACCTCCCTAAAACACAGCTGTTCATGACCCAAAATATCACTCCTTACATGTGTATCTTCTTTGAGAATTATCTGAGAGGGGCTACAAAAGTATGGCAAATGATAAACTGATAAAGAGGAGCTTCAACAATGAGGTCCAGTTACAGATATGGAATATGAATATGAAAAGGAGGAGGGAAAATGGATTCTAAACCTGTGGGAGGCTAGTGTCCAGGAAATGGAAGGCCTCTCTCTTCCTCTGGGACTTCTTGTCTCAAAGGGGGTATGTCAAGTTCAACTGGTTTCTGAAAGGCAAAGGAACAAGCCAGCACTGAAGACTTATTTTCTATGCCCTAGAACATATTTCCTATATTCCCCTGTTCCTATTAACTAAGGATAGTTACTTATATATTAGAACAAGGATAGCCTCCCAGCCATACTGGGAAATTGATATCCATGTTTCCAAAGAGGATTCTTCAACCTTGTTATCATTCTTCCGAAAGCTGCAATCCACCTATGTTAAGAATGCTTGAAAGAGAGGCTGGGGAGATAGCTCTGTGGCACAAGTACCTGCCTGGAAAGTGCAAGGTCATGAGTTTGAACCCCAGTCCCACCAGAAAGAAAAGGAAAGGAAAGAAAGAGAAAGAAATCTTGAAAGAAATACCTCATGCAGTGTAGTCATATGCATGAGATGTATTTGTTTTTGTGTACTGTGCACTGAGAGAAATAATAATTTGCAATGTAACTAGATTTTGTGAATACAATCCCAACAAAGCTATCTATCTACTAAACTTTATTTTTGAATATTTTTATTAAGTAAATTTATGACATTTTGATCACAGTCTACACCAAGTTTTGAGTTGTCAAATTACAATATGTACTTTCAAGGAACATGCCTCCCATTATTTCAAATTCATTTGTTAAGATTTTCTTGCATCACTCAGAGTACATAGTAAGTCACAGTAAGAACTGTGACTTCACTTCCTAATTCTTAGTCCTAAATGAGCACAGAGTATGACAGACATAATTGTCCCTATCCAGTGGCTATCTACTCCTTTTTTCTTGATTACAGAACCTATACTTTGTTCAGAAACCAAGCATCCATGCACCTTAGAAGAAGTAAATAAAACTTCTAGTTCCACATGTTAAATGCTTATTACATATACCAGTCTTGAAAATTATGTGGCCTTCTAGTAACTTACTTAGGAGTTTCTGGGAAAATTATGGCCTTCATATCATAAAGAAAAATCTCCTGAAAGACATCAAAGAAGATCCTTGAACCAAGGAAGTTCAAGGATTCAACTAAGGTGGAAATGGACTGATAGAATCCCATGGATCTGTTAAAAGACATCCTTGCTCTTAGAGAAAACTGTGTAAATGTGTATATGAGGAAACAAGCAATCAGTTGTCCTTTCTGTATATAACATATGGAGTTATGGTAGCCATCTCAGACCATAAGGATAGTAGAATGGAAAGACACCAAGAATTCAGTTTTTGGAACTTCCATTTGTTGTAATGGCAAAGTAATTAGGATGAACCTTCCCACCAAGGACAATCTTTTAATATTTGTTTTTATGTCCCAAGAATTATAAGGCAAAACCTGGGAGAAGCAGAAAACCCAAAGAGATAAGCTCAGAACGCAAAGCAGTTTTTGCCCTTAAAATATCTGCTTATTGGCAAGAAATAGCAGCAAAACTACACTACAGGTTCTGACAATCAGAAGAAATGAAGGGAGCAGAAATCAAAGTTCAGGACTACCCAAGAGGGGACTCTCTGATATAATGTCCACTCTAAGATAAAACTTGTTTCTGGGGAGGACTTTACCCTTAAAATAAATATAGTCTAGGAAGAAACCATTTCTTATACAAACTTGAAGCTTAGTTGCTCATAATGAAGGAGCTTCAAGGATTCCACGAAGGTGAAATTGGACTGATAGTATCTCACGGATCTGTTAAAAGAAAATAAAATTAATTGCAGAAGGAAGTTGCCATTCCAGGCTTCAAGGATTTGGAGTCCTGAATTACATTCTCAAAAGCACTAAAGCGCTCTTATGATAACAAACATTACTAAGCCAAAATGTATACATTGCAAACACAAACAGGGAGGCTCAAAACACAAAGTATATTTTTCACTGGCAGCATTTGCCAATCTAAAAGAAGTAGGAATGATTTACAAAAAAAGAAAGTGATCAGTACACAATCAAACCAGAACATGTAGAAAACAAAAATATGTTATGGGAAAAAAAAAAACAACCAGGAATAGCAGACTACAGAAACAGAACTATATTTGTAGTACTTATTGCACAATGTATACATATACATCAAAATATCACACTGTACAGGGTAAATATATGTGATTTTTAGTTGCTAAATCTTGAAATAAAGAGAAACAGACCCGCAACGAGCTCAGATATTAACATTATCAAATAAACTATAAAACAAACATGCTTACTATGTTCAAGCTTGAAATTTTTTCATGAAACGGGAAACTTTGACTTAAAAAGATATTCTAGCCACTGAAAACTACAATAATTGAAATTAAGTCAATGCATCCATATAATTAGAGTATACATAGCTAAATAGAAAATAAACTAGAAGGTAGATAAGAAATTAAACTGTCATATATAAAATAATGAAAAATATAGGTATAATAATAAATATAGACAATACAGTGAGAAATTTCAACATAAAATCAATCTATATCCCTAAGGAATAAAAAAGAAAAATAAGATACAATGGCTAAAGATTTTCCAAAACTGATGAACTGCTATATCTTTCAGAAGTGAAAAATCTAATAAGCCCCAGATAACTAAATTTAGAAAAAGTGATGATAGTGAGCTACTAATTTAACGGTTTAACTCCTAAAATTCTTAAAAGTAACAGGAAAAAGACAAGGAAGAAAAATGCATTAATTATTTAAGCCATTTTGACTTTGGGTTCAGTTATACACAGTCAAAAGCATTCTAAATGATATTTACAGAATAAAGTAAATGCCATCTCTTGAATGCCTGCTATGTGGCATACACTGTGCATACACTGTACATACACCATATTTTAATTTTGTGTAACTCCCCACAAAGTCATATGAGGTTTATATGTGTGTGTGTAAATTATAGGTTAAAAAGCATTCCAAAATTTCAGTTTATAAACAGAATTTCAGTTTATAAACAGATGGTGATTATTTGTTCATATTACAGAGAGTAGTTCTTCCACAAAGGGTACCTCACCATCATTCGTATTCCTAGGATCCTGGATACTTTTCCTAACAAAGGATCTACAGTTGCTAAAGCAGTAGAAGATTGAATTAAATAATATACTAGTTTGTGTTCACATTTCATTGGCCAAAGGAAATTACACAGTCAAAGCTATACGGAAGTGCAACCTTACTGTATGCCCAAAGGTGGAGAGCTGGAAGCACTAATAACTACCACAGATATGATCCTAATTTTCCGAATGAAGAAACAGAGACCCAAAGAAATATTTAACTGTTATTGAATCAATCAAGAATGTCTTCACATATCTTCCTAAAAGAGATATGAACATGACTATTTGGCCATTGGTAGGGGTTACGGGAGTAGTGAGAATAGAAACGTAGCATAATCCTATCTCTGTTGAAAAGCAAAATGTGTAACTCGGCTTTATCGAGCCTATCCCACAGTCATTTTCTCTAGAAGCAGAATGGGTCCAGGGTAGCCAGAGGGGGAAATATCCTAGCCCTATCTTTGTTTCTTATGGTAACCAGAGGCTTCCAAGCAAGGATAAGATTAAACTGCAACTGGCCAAACAGACTGTGCCTATATGCACTAGAAGCTCCCTGTATCTTTTATATTTCAGGTATTCGGGATACAGTTGGGGGTTGACTATACTATGTTTCTTAACTTTGATCTTCTCATGGACTGAAAGCTAAGACAAAGGAGACCTAGACTGATGCAAGAGAGGGGGCTCCATTGGTCTCTTGGATCCTCAAGACCTTTCTATGAGCTAGATTTTCCAGCCTATAATGTGCAAAACATTCTCTACTTTCTTCCACACCTAGAAATGTCTCTCAACTCCAATATCCCATGTGTTTGGCAGGCTGCTTTCACTGTCCTTCCTGCTATGCATAGGTTATCTCCACCAGCCCATTATAACCTCCTGCAGACACAGCAGCCACCATTAGGAGTATTCTTTCTGTAGTAGGGAAGGAATCAACACCAGGGTCTGCATGCATGTATGTGTGTATGTACATATGCAGGTGAAGCAACAATGAGGAGAAAAGGGAAGAAAAAGGAATGGGGATGAAGACATATAAAAGAAGTTTTGTTGGGCCTCGGACCAGCAGAACTATCTGTATAATTTCAACTGCTTTCTAACTACACTATCTCTAGCTACAGCTCCTAAAGTTAAAGGTCTGTTTATTAACAGGGAGAAAATGTGTAACCTTAGTTATGTCTCAAAGTATTTGGCTGTGTTCATCCTGAAACTTCTAACAAGAAAAAAAAAAAAAATGTGGTTTTCATTACAGTGTCACCTAGGGACTTGTACTGGGTTTAGAATCATTAAAATGAAAACACTGATGACTAAGTCATGCCATTTTGTCTCTAAGACTCACATCCTTCCTCCACCTCTGGCCCTGTATTTTATTTTGAGACAGGTTTCAAACAGTGTATAAAATATGGAGCTTATTATCCCATCTAACAGGTTTCATTTAGCATGAATGTAGTTTTTGGGGGGTTTTTTTGTTTGTTTGTTTGTTTGTTTGTTTTTTAATGTATTTGGTATAGGATCTCACTCTGCAGCTGGGACTCATAGTGATTCTCTTATTTTCAGCTTCCCCAGCACTGGGATGACAGGCATGCACCACCAAGCTTGGACTCATTTGCTGGCTCAGTGTGCACCAAGAGCAGGCCTGGCATGGTATGCAGGACCAATGATCAAACACTGGTCACTGCACTTGCCAAAGCAGGCGCTTAGTCAGATAAACTATCTCACTGGCCCTATGAATGCAGATTAAGCACTATGCCAATTCTTCCTGCTAAATTTATAAGGAAGACACTCCTCTACCTTTGCCCTGCACTCTGTGTTTGTTTGCTTGTTTTGTTTTGTTTTGTTTTTTTGAGACAGCGTCTCACTATGCAGTTCAGACTGGCCTTGAGCTCACTTTTGTAACCCAGGCTGGCCTCGAACTCACACTGATCCTCCTGCTTCAGTCTCCCAAGTGCTGGGATTACAGGTGCATATGCACTGTATTCTTAAGAGAATAATTCTGCAGTAGAGGGGCAGAGCCAGGAGGTTCCACTTCCAACTCAAACATCTTCATGACAATTCCAAGGAAAAACATAATCTTGCTTTTTCACCTTCTTAGAAATTCTGATTGGAGACTTAAAAGACTAAATCCAAACTAGACACCCCTCAAGCCCATAAATTCTCCAGCCTGCCCATTCTTCCACATACAATCACTACAACAGTGCTGCTGAGTACATTAAAAGTAATTGCATTGTGAGTAAGACTGTCCTGGGCCTGCCAGAAACTCATTCAACCCAGCAACCAGGGCTGCTATGTGAGTGGGACAGCCCTGGGCCTGCAAGGAACTCATTTGACCCAGCAACTAGGCCTGGCCTATGAGTGAGACCACCCTGGGCCCACTAGAAACACATTCTACCCTGCAAAAAGCCCCAGCAGTGGAACTTCATCCATCAGACAGGCTGAGTGGGGAACCCTGAGGCAGAACTCACTGCAGAGAGATTAGAGACAAGATCCACCCAGCTCATCCAGGAGCAGGACATTTTGCCGGAGTGGAACATCAGGTTTACCTCGAAGGGCTGCAACAGGAAGAAGTAGAGCACAGAAGCCAGGCCCAAGCCACACCCATCTGGACAAGTTTGAACTTGCTAGGTCCAGATCTGGTGCTAAGGTAAGAACTCTATCAAAGCTCTACACCAAAGGTCAGAAGACAGGGCTATACAAAATGACAAAAAGAAAGAGCAAAATGCACTCTCAGGCCCTAATCCCACCCAGAACAGATGCAGGAAACAACAGCATAGAAGAAACTGGAAATCTCTGAAATAATAGGATCTGAAATAAAGAGACAATTGCAGAAAGGTATATGTGAAATCAGATCAGAAATAATTTCTGAAGTAAAAAATGATAACTATAATGAAAGAAGTACTTCTAAAGAAGACACTGATTAAAAAACAGAAAACAGAAAAATGATGAACTCCTTGAATGAGCAATATAGGAAAGTAATAGAATGCATGAAACAGATTCAAAGTGCTACACAGGAAAAAAAAGTGCTACACAGGAAATGAAAACCTCAATTACAGGCTGAGAAAACTGTTTCAATGAAAGTGAAAATAGACTTTCAGACCTTAAAGACAACATTACAGCTACTGAAAAGGTAAGAAACGATCTCTTAAAAACAATTAGGATACAGGAAAAAATAACAATATCTGCAAGACAATGCAAAGATGAACAACATAAGACTAATAGGCATCAGTGAGAAAGGAGTCAATACAAATGATATAAAAAGAATATGGGCAGAAGTAATAGCAGAAAGCTTCCCTAATATGGGGAAACAATTTGACATTCAGGTAACTGAACCATATAGAACTCCAAATAACATCAACCCAATTAAAATCACATCCACACATATAATAATCAAGATCCCAGGAATTCAGCACGAGAAAAGTATACTAAAAGCCACTAGAGAAAAGAAACAG
>PVJA010044551.1:0-16109 GCA_004027025.1 Myocastor coypus | reverse complement strand
AAAAAAAAAAAAAGACAATAATGTTGATTTAGAAGGGTTAATGTTTAATTGTTTGTTCAATCTTATATACCTATATGTATTAATCTAAACTGATCTGATGATGAAAATATGTAATATAACCCATGTTAAATTTAGACAATTAAAAAAATAAATAAAAATTAAAATTAAAAAAAAGAGAGAGATACATTAAATCTCCTGGAAGAGAAAGTGGAAGGAAATCTTGAAGACATCGGAGTAGGCAAAGAATTCATGGACAGAAATCAAATTGCACGTTTAACACTTGAAAGCATGAACAATTGGGACCACCTCTGGCTAAGAAGTTTCTGCACATCAAAGGAAATCACTAACAGAGTGAAAGGACGACCCACAAATTTCTAAAAGATTTTAACTAACAAGTACTCAGACAAAGGTCTTCTATCTAGAATCTACAAAGAACTAAAAACCATCAGGGTTTCAAAATTCAAAGACCTAAACCAGAAATGGGCATCTGAGATGAACACACACTTCTCAGGGAAAGAAATGAAGCAAGCCTACAAAGAAATGAAGAAATGCTCCACATCGCTAGCTATTCATGAAATGCAAATCAAAACAACACTTAGATAACATCTCATCCTAGAAAGAATGACTATCATAAAGAAATGAACCAGCAACAAATGCTGGAGAGGCTGCGGGGAAAGATGAACCCTTCTCCACTGCTGGTGGGAATGCAGATGGGTACAACCACTATGGAAAGCAGTGTGAAGAATCCTTACAAAAGTGGAATGGAAGTTCCATTCAATCCAGTTATTCCCCTAGTGGGAATTTTCCAAGAAGAACTGAAAACATCATACCATAGCATTATCTGTACATCTATGTTTATAGCAGCCCAATTTGTAATAGCCAAATCTTTGAAACAGCCAAATTGTCCATCACTTGAAGAATGGTTGAAAAAATTATGGTATTTTTATACAATGGAATATTACTCAGCTATAAAGAATGACAAGTTTGAAGATTTCATATACAAATGTATGTTGAACATATACTCATTAGTGAAATAAACCAGAACTTAATGTGTAAATATCGTATAATCTCCCTAACATAAGAACTTTAAAGAAGAAAATAAAAACTTTGGGGCATAACACAGCTGAATGTGTTATGGATTGAATGATGAATTGACTGTAAACACATAAAAGAGGAAACATATCAGGAGCAAAACCCTTCATTATGTACACAGGATGAATAAGATATTGGTCCTAAGAACCTTCAAAATGTTCATCACACTGATTATAGCACCATATAACACGAAAACTATGCTTGAAATGCATGTCATTCTCTTTTTTTTTTTTTTTTTTTTTGATGTGTACTGCCCCCAACGTCAACTCAGTTACTGTTATACTCTCTCAAGAGTATTAGTTGATAGTAAGAGACTGGGCCAAATACCGTAGTCTTGACAGGCTACATTTTATGTTTCCTTGAATTTCCAAATATCTGTGTAAAAATTGTGTAACTGCTTAAATCACATTCTATAGAGCATTATTAGAATATCAATGATGGTTAGAAAATATCAATTTTAAGCTAAGTCAAAGATGCTTGATATTAAGAAAGGCAGTGATGATAAGCTCAATTACCTATGTTATGGAGTGATAATTCCACGAAGCTTTTCTGCTGGAGGGTTAAGAATGTAAGTTAACAGACCAAAAATTGGAGAAAAAGAAGGGCTATGAGGATAGCCAATATTTTGCCCTAGGCCTTCAAGGTCAGTAAGGACTCAGGACATAAGAGAACCTGTGCTGTAATATCCTATAACTCAGAGGTGTCTCAAATTTTCTGGTCAAGGAGATTATGGGACCTCAGAGGAAAGGGATAAATGAACTATAGTGTGTCTAAGGAGAGTCACCCAGAGAAAAACATTCTCTCAGGCCGGGCGTGGTGGCTCACGCCTGTAATCCCAGCACTCGGGAGGCTGAGGCAGGAGGATTGATGCGAGTTCGAGACCAGCCTGGGCTACAAAAGTGAGCTCAGGACCAGCCTCAACTGCATAGTGAGACCCTGTCTCAAAAAGACAAAAAAAAAAAAACAAAAAAAAACATTCTCTCAGGCTTTCTCAGAGAGCAAACTGGCCAAGCAATGGCCGTGACTCATCCCAAAAGCTGACACTGACAACAGTTCTACAAAGCAGTATGTACAGTTCTAAAGTTAATCCTGAGAGGATTTGGCCTTGGAAGATGCAAAAGATGATTTTTTTTTATACAGGACACAGGTCTTGCTTTGACTTGACCTTGATCACCCATCAAAAAAGCTTAATTAGAAGGCATGAAACGCAGAGCCAGATTGGTGAGATGAGCTGTAGGAGGCTTGGATCAGTAGCCTCCAATGTTGCAAGTTTCAGTGGTGGCCCAATGCAATTGTGGAACTTTGGGCTGTGTATCCATCTGCTTCCTCTTAATTTAAAGAGAATTTTTTTTTCTTTCCTTAGCAACATCAGTAGGAAGGTGGGTCATGCACACACACTGTGCTCTGAATGACTATTGTGAGGAAAATATACAATGTTTCAACTGTTAAGAACAGAGGAAAAAAAATAATGTTTATTGAAAGTGTTAATGTTTAACTGTTTGATCAATCTTATACACCGATACCTATTAATCTAAACTGATCCAATGATGCAAAAATGTAATATAACCGTTGTGAAATTTTAAAAAATAAATATTTTTTTAAAAAGATGAACAAAAATTCCACATAGAGTATTGGTCTTCCATGGAAAAGAGTGGAGAGAAGACAGTCAACAATTACCTAACCTCTGTGAATTAACTTGGAACACAGTCCTTGTGACTTTAGGGGCACACTTCTATGGAATCCAGAAATTGGTGATATTTGGAAATACCTGAACAAAAAATGCTTCACCATGTTAATTTTCCTTTCTCTTCACTACTATTGTTTTCATCTTCACTTTTCTCCTTAGGAAGATCTTTCCAATAAAATAGCAGCAAAAACACTGTCTCCTACAAACTGCACAAAATCCAAGTTGAGACAGCATTCCTTGGCATTATGTGTTTGCAATTGTTTGCACATGTCATCAAGTAAAGAACCTAGGAAAATCTTCTTTCACTTTCAAAATCTGACCTGTTATGAATTCATTGTACTTTAAATATCAACCAGTTCACTTCACTTTTTGAACTAATTATGTTTACCCAGATAAAAAGTCTTTTACTTTGTAAATCTGAAAGTAACTTAGTATCATAAAATTCTTGAACATTCCAAAAGAAATTATTTGGCTGAGAACTATAGGACAAATACTCCAGAAAAGTTTGGGTTTTATCAGGCCTAATAACTAAAATGTTGTAAGTTTAGATGTTTATCTGCCATTTCTTTGTCAGTTGCATTCTAAAATCCATGTGACAATTTAAGAGTTTAGTATGCATCATATCTAATAACTGTATAGTTAATCTTTGAAGTATAAATGGATTTTTATTGCTCACGCAATAAAAAATTTGTCAATACGATAGTATATTTTTAACGATCATTTTAAAGAGTCACACATGCATTTCATGGCATGAAAATGTCTAAAATATGCTTCTAAAATTGTTCTCATCTATACTGATTTGGAGTGACTCTCAGTTATGGGAGATACTATCAAATGGACAATATCAAGGTATTAAATGATCAGAAATTGTTTCACTAAAGACCAGTATTAAATATACAAAAAAAATACACTACACTAGCCCTGAAGAGTCAATACTTCGTTGGTACTTTATTGTGTCTGAAAATAAGATAAAATAAAATAATATCCAGGTGTGGAGATACACATCTATAATTTTAGCACTTAGGAGGAGGAAGCAGAAACATTGCAGCAATTTTGAGCACAGCCTGAATTGCACAGTGAGTTCAGGGCTAGCCCAAAGTGTATAAAGAGACACCGTCTCAAAACCCCCAAAATATTAAAAACAAAAACGTCATGCGTGAAATGAGTTTGTTTATTTTTAGCTAATAAGTCCTGGTTATTTAGCAAAATATTAGCTAGTTTTTATTAAAATTTAAAGCTAAAACATTAAGAATAATGCTTTAAATAGTATCATTTACAAGATCCTACTACAGTGTAAGAAGCATATTTAGCATGTATTAAGTGCTATTTGGTGTTATGATTAAATATTTAATATGAATTAATTCATTTTGTATTACCAGAAGGCTTAGAGGAAGACATTATTTTCATTTTATATGGGAAGAACATAAGCTCAAAAGCATTAGTTGACAAAATATTAAATATTAAAACTTAAGATGTCTGTCCTCATGAAAAAGATTAATGTGATTTTGGACATATTTTGCTGACCAAAGTCTATCTGTGTAAGAGCAGCTGTGACATGCTTAAGTAGATGGCTGAGAAGTTAAAATGCCATCTGATATTTCTGAATGACAGCTGACCAAGTGGAAAAATCAGTATATCTTCTAGGTAATAAACACAGCACCTGAACATTTATTTTATGTGTACGATTTTGCCACATGTCAAACCCTTCTCTTAAGAATCAACTTTTAGAACTTCTGAAGATAATAATAAAAACATCTATGCCACATTCTGAGTGAAATTCTCCAAATATTTTAAGAAAATTCAGTAACTACTGGGGTGAAATAAAAATTACTATTTGTTACTTGCAAACCAAACAACACATCAAAAAGATCATATACCATGATCAAATTACTGTTGTATGAAAAATAGAATGTTTAAAACATGTACAGATCAATAAACACAATACCATAGAAAATAAAATCAAATATTAAAACCACCACATAACACACAGCACAAAGTGCCTGCCTGGCAGGTACAAGGTTTGGAGTTCAAGTCCCAGTAAAAACAACGCCATGACATTCTCAGCTGATGCAGAAAAAAGTGATTTCCACAAAATAGCAAATCATCTCATGATAAAAGTAAAATTACTGAATAAATTAGATATTTAAGAATTGTTCTTCAATGTAGAGAAGGGAACATATGACAAGGCCAATCTTATTGTGCATGAGAAAGTAAATGAAACTGTCCCCTAAAATCAGGAATGAGGCAAGGATGCCACTCTTACCACTACTATTTAAAATAGATTATGAAATGTTAGCTAAAAAAGTTAGGCAAGAGGAGGAAATAAAATAGATACAAATAGGAAAGGAAAAAGTCAAATCGTACTTGTTTGCAGATGATATGCTCCTTCACTTAAAAAACTCTAAGAGCTCCACCAAAAGACATTTAAAGCACATAAGTGAATTCAGAAAAGTAGTAAAATTAAAATGTCTACATTAAAAAATAATAGTTTTTTTTTCTTTTCTATACACTGACAATGGACTCACCAAAAACAAAATGGGAAAATGATTCCATGCACAGTAGCTCCAAATAACAAAGCCTAAGGATTAACCTAACTATCAATGGGAAAGAACTCTACCATGAAAATTTCGAAACAGTGAAGATATTAAGAAGATAGAAATGATGAACATGGTGGTGCATGCCTATAATCCCAGAATTTGGAGGCTGAGGCAGGAGAATCGATGTGAGTTCAAGACCAGCCTGTGCTACCAAAGTGAGCTCAAGGCCAGCCTGAACTGCATACTGAGACTCTGTCTCAAAAGAAAGAAAGAAAGAAAGAAAGAAAGAAAGAAAGAAAGAAAGAAAGAAAGAAAGAAAGAAAGAAGGAAAGAAAGAAAGAAAGAAAGAGAGAAAGAGAGAGAGAAAGAGAGAGAGAAAGAGAGAAAGAGAGAAAGAAGAAAGAAAGAAAGTAGAAAGACCTCCCCATGTTCATAGATTGACAGAGTTAATATTGTTAAAATGGCCATATGATTAAAAGTTATCTACAGATTCAATGTAATCCCCATCAAAATATAAAAATTATTCTTCACAGAAGTAGAAGAAAGTCATAAAATTCATATGGAAACACAAAAGATAGAGAACAGCCAAAACAATTGTAAGGAGAAAGAAGGCTAAAATTATGACAACAATTAACTTCAGGCCGGAAGTGGTGGCTCATGCCTGTAATCCCAGCACTTGGGAGGCTGAGGCAGGAGGATCAGTGCAAGTTCGAGACCAGCCTGGGCTACAAAAGTGAGCTCAAAGCCAGCCTGAACTGCACAGTGAGACCCTGTCTCAAAAAGGCAAAAAAAAAAAAAAAAAATTCAAATTATAATACAAAGGAATAGTAAAATGAAAAGCATAATACTGGTGCAAAAATAGATTAAAAGACCATTGAAATAAGGGTACAGAAATAAACCCAGACAACTTCATCCATCTGATTCTGAAGAAATCAGCCAAAACTATGGTTTGGAGAAAAGATAACCTGTCTGGAAAAACTGGACAACTACTTGTATAAAACTGGAATTGGATCCCTGTCTCCTACCCAGCTACTCTTTTGGCAGAGGATCAAAATCTACACTATGAAAAGAACTCAAAAAATTCCACATAGAGAGAAAGAAAATTGAATATCCAGCTAGTAAATGAGCAAACAGATTGATCAAACACTTCCAAAAAGAAATAAAAATGTCCAATTATATATGAAAAAATATGTTTAATAGTTTTACCTATGTAGTGAAAATCATCGAGATTCCTTCTCTATTAAGTCAGAAGAAGTGATCATCAAGAATATGGAAACCAATAACTGTTAGTAAGGATGTGAGAAAAAGAACACATCTATCTTGCTGATAACCAGTATAGAAATTAATGTAGCACTTACTCCAAAAGTAGAAATAGGGACCAGTGAGATAGCTCAGCGGACTAGAGCACCTGCTTAGGTAGCACAGTGACCACGGTTCGATCCCCAGCACAGCCCTGCCCCAAGCAGGGTGAGCTGGCCACAGAGTCTGGATATAGTGGCACTCATTTGTAAATCCAGTGCTGGGGTGGCTGAAAGCAGGAGGATCACTACAAGTCTGAGCTGTATAGTGAGACTTTGTAACAGCCAGATCCATTCTTAACAAATGTAAAAATAGAGGTACCATTTGACGACTGTATCACTCCTTGGAATATATCTGAAGGAATTAAAGTAAGCATACAATAGGGATAATTTCACACTCATGTTTACCATAGCACAACTCACAATAACCATGTATAGAACGAGGAACAGGGCCATCAACAGATGAGCAGATAAAGAAAATGTATTATATATAAGTATACAAGGGATTAGTACTGTGCCATAAACAAAAGCAAAATTTTGTTATTTGTAAAGAAAATCAGTGGATCAGAGATTATCATGTTGAGTGAAATAAATGTTAGATTCAGCAAGATAAATATTGTATGCTGTGTGGAATCTACAAAAAGATGACAAGAAATTAGAAGAAAGGCTATTGTTGGACAAGAGGAAAAGAATAGTGAGTGGCTATAAATGAGTGGATGTGATAAAAATATATTTTATGTTTTGAGACCCCAAAACTGTAAGATTAAATGAAGGGAGGGCATAGTAAGAGAAAAAAAATGGGGTGAAAATGATCAAAGTATATTACATACATGTACAAATAAGTCAAAATGAAACCCATTTATTTCCATATTTGATGTGCATTCATAGAGAATAAGAAGAAAAACCTATTGTGTGAGATGCATAGAATATTTCAGCACATTTTTTAAAACAGATAATTTTATGGTTGCCTTTTACTCTCAGTGTAAGTAAATCTCGAGAACCAATCAATGTGCACTTGAAAGACTGTCAGAGAACTGAGGGAAGAAAACACTATCTAAATTTGGGGAAGGGGATTTTGCCTGCTTCTCAGGCATTCAAAGAGGTATTAGAAAATTTAACAAATGCATTCTGTAATAATTCTCTCTCCTTGAATACTTCAAAGAAGCAATTTTTGAGCTAATATCTGCTGCACAGCATGATTTAAGTCATAGACACATTTTCAGTCACCAGAGAAGTATCACCTGGAATCAGTGCCCATTGGCCATCCTTTGTGTCAAGGTAAACAAATTTGGCCTAAGGACATTTAACTGATCTCTGAAATGAAGCACTGCTTCCAACTCAAGTTCTCATTCCTGCATGTTTTGGTCTTTTGCCTGCTTCCATAAAATGGGGACTAGCAGGAATGCATCAGCCCCAGGAAAAGCAGAGCTGGAAAATATGAGTGGAGTTGCCAAAGCAAAGCACTTAAATTGTGTGATTGCTTCTCCATTCTTAACATAATAACTGTTTACTTGAAGAGATTATACTTCATCACAATGTTTACTTGAGTCAAATCAGTTTATGCAACAAATTTTCCCATGCTTCTTAGAATATACAATTCTATATTACTGAAATTGCATTTGGTAAAGCACAGTCTGGGAAAATCATTTCACTAGTCAATTGCTACCATCAACTATTGAAGTGACAATATTAATCTTTTCCCTATATTGTACAACATTTTCTATCACACTGTTTAAAATACAACATTTTAGAATATTCGAATATAACTGTGTATTATGGAGATTCATTGTTGTTCCATTAGTGATAAAGATATGCTGTTACCTATCCACCTTGAAGCTTGCAATGTGAAACTAACTCAGTAATTTCAATATATTAAATGAAAGATATCTCATTAGATTTAATGGCATAAGCTTTTTCTTTAAAAGTGTTTTGTACAGTGATTTCATGCAGTAAAATAATACATTATCAATAGTGGGAAAAAAAGTGGTTTCAACTCCCACGTTATTAGCAAATGTATTCTTTGTTCTGCAAAGCAAAAACAATATATGAAGTCAAAACTAACACTTTCTCAAACCAATCGAGTGCATACAAATCCACTGCATACATTTCATTGTACCTTTAGCCTTTGAGCTTTTAATATTTCTGTTTCTTGTTTCATTGTACATAATAAACAGAGAGTAAAGTACAAGGCCATTAATTATCCCTAAACTAGGACATTACCCAAGGTTGTTATTTGAGTTGGTTTTACCATTTCAAGAGAGAAGTTTGAACTTGGCTGTAGAAATAGGCAATTGTTTATGATATTTTTACGCATGGTGTTTTGTTTTGTTTTTTTCCCCTTCTTCAAGTCTGCGAACAGGGCTTTAGGCCATCCTCACATTCAGATCTAAGGTACTTGACAAGAAGCAGAGACACTCATCACGTATTTTGTTGGCCATAGAGAATTTTCTCTTGCCTGATTTGATTTCAAAGAGAGATCTCTATGAAAATGAATGATTCTGCAGGAGTAGGCTACAGTTTTATTCTACTTTTTATACTGTATACAAAACACCAGGTTTAAACAAACAAACAAAAATGATCCTGGAATTTAGCATTTCATTAACACATTTATAAAGTAAATTGTACATCCTATACAAAATAAGTTTAATCATACAAACATATGGCCTAAAGTATGAGTACAGTTGATATCAGAGTAATAATCAAATGACACTGTTGAGAACTGCCATATTACAGAAACTTAGAACATGGTTAATCTTATATGCTGTTGCATTCATCCTTAGAGGTTCACACAGAAAGTCATTACTATCACGCTGAACATTTTTGTGTGTTTCATAAAAATCTAATTTAATATAATATTTTTTACTCTCTAGGTTTTGCTTTCCATGCAAAAATGTGTTCCATTAGTTATTACCTCAATAATGAGACTAAATTGATATTCTATCTATGGAATTTTAGACAAAACTCATTAGTGGTAGATAATATTTAGAGCAAAAAAATTTAATGAAAGAAAGTATTCCTCTGAAGAACAGTAGCCATGGCCCTCCTCTATCCCCTGGCCATGGGCTTCAACAAAGGCCACAAGGTGACTAAGAATGTGAACAAACTGAAGCACAGCCACGACCACAGATGACTCACCAAACACACCAGGTTCATGCCGGACACGATTTGGGAGATATGCAGTTTCATCTGTTATGAGCAACACCACAGAGCCAAGGACATAAGTGCCCTCAAGTTCATAGGGTGGGGATCCACATCCACACCAAGAGGAAAGTGTGAGGAGCTGAGCAATGTGCTGCCTGCCATCATGGAAGACAGCTGCCAGGAAGGACTGAGTACCTCTGGAACAAAGCTTTGTAGGAAAAAGAAAGAAAGAAAAAGAAAAGAAAGTATTCCTAGATTGACATAGACTTTCAGGCTTACCATGTTCTACATTATGTTAGCCAATATCAGTTCATTTGAAAAGGATTTAGGGAGGAAAGTGGAAGTGTGATGGTTTTTTGCAGTCTTACCATCTCAACATTCAATTTGATACAATGAACATAGAACAATATGATCATATCACCTTAAATATTAAAATGGGTTCAACTCAGTTTGAATGACGCTGATGTTCTAAAACAAAAGTTGCAAACATCCCAATATTTATTTGCTCATATACAAGACAAAGCCTGGTATGGTTTGTGTCTAGTTGTCCCCGAAAAGCCTCATGCAGTCATTGAGGCAGGCTTCTAGAGTTTCTGATTCACTCATCATCTAATGCTCGGATTATGGGTCTGAGTGCTATGCTGGCCCTGGGGTGGGCAATCTGCATATAAATCTAAGGAGGCAAGAGCAGAGCAGCTTGCAGGCTGACACAGCAGCTGCTCCTCCCTTTGTTCTTTGCTGTTTTCTGCAACCATGAAGGGCCGCCCTCTGCCATATGCCATTCTACCTTGGAATCAGCTGAGTATGGGCTGAGACCTCCACTACATGTGAGCCAAATAAACCTTTCTTTCCATAATTTTGGATATTTGTATTTTGCATATCATCATAGTGAGTGATAATGACGCTCTTTTGCTCTTTTGTCATCCATCTCATTCTGTCTCCTTCCATTTGTCCTAGCACTTTATGTGCATTTTTACTAGACAACTTCCATAGTCTTATTTACATAAATTTGCATTCATGATGTAACATCAATAATGTACAACATTACAGTGTAGCTTTGATAAGTGGAGAACAGCTTGATGTTTTTCTCTTTCTACTCTTAGGTATCTGAATTTTATTGTTCATTGCTGTGTTTTTGAGATGTATTTATATGGTTATACATCACATCACCTAAGAGTAAATAGATATGAGCTACTAGGTTATACAAATAATTTTCCAGAAGTGTGTGTGTGTGTGTGTGTGTGTGTGTGCACTCTCACACCATTTGGAAAGACATCCAATTAGGGTTTTAAAAAAAAGGATTGACTAGCATTGAATATTGTGTAATGACAATCAAAAATTGCTTAATTCATTCAGAAACACTCTATTTAAGTCCAATAATTAGTTACTGTAACTTTTGTCTGGACTGAACGATTCGTAACACCTTAATACAACATTATTCCATCTCTTCTGCCTAGGAAAAGGTCTTAGAATAATGACTTTATATTTAACTGGAATCCACTTGCCAAGTTCTTAGTATTTGCATTAATATTTATAACATTGTTATTTCAAGGATAACACTTTAAACAAAAGGACAGCAACCTTGAAGCTATATTGTGTCCCATGAAACAACACAGATGTCAGCGTTTCAAATCTCTAATTAGCTTAATGTCAATGTAATATATCCTTTTTTTTTTTTTTTTTTTTTTTTGCAGGACTGGGGTTCAAACTCACAACCTTGCACTTGCCTAGCAGGCACTTGTGCCTTGGAGCTATCTCCCCAGCCCCTATTTTTTTTTTAATTTATTTTATTTTATTTATTATTTTCATTCTTGTTTCAGAACCTTTGTTTGTTCATTCACTCATTTCCATGGCCGGCTCAGCCCGCCCCAAGGGCAGGGCTGGTGCAGCATGTGGTGCCAGGGATCGAACCGCGGTCCCTGAAGCCGCCCAAGCTTCCCCAAGCAGGGGCTTTAGACCACTGAGCCATATCGCCGGGCCCCGAGTGTAGTATATCCTATCCAGTGAATCTTTGTGTCTAAATGTCCTTCTTTTGGTAAGTTTACATTTTCCAATGCTAGGGGTTTCCTTAAAGCAAAAATAATGAATCATTTATTTACATAAGAATTACTTTTAAATTTAGTCAACAAAAAATGCAACCTTATATTGGTGACATTTAAGTTAGTCATAAGATATATTCTAAATAAATGTAGTGAATGTGAGAAATACATTTTTAATTAATACATTCTAAGTAGATGTGAGAAATATGAGAAATAAAATACTTAATTAATTAAAACAAATATGCTGTCAGTAATTAATTCTAGTTAATTTCAACCTAGTCATTTGGAGACATGCATACAAGAGATCAATGGGTTTTATTATTGTTCATGAGGTTCTGTCATCTTTGCTTTCTGTAGTGACATTTCTAAACTTACTCAAAACTTAAGTGTTCAACCTTTTAAGAGGAGTGAAAGTATCCTGAAGTCATCCAGGGACATTCTCAAATTGCATTTCCTTAATTTGTTTTTAGCATATGTGTTATATTGCATATAACAAAAGAATGGGCACATTTCTCACATGTCTATAATATGTAACATGTCAAATATTAGAACTAGAAATCTCAGTGGATCAAGTACATAGCACAGTGTCTGCATGGTAACCATGAGGTCCTGCGTTCAATTACTGACAGGAAAAATAAAACAAACTTTTTGTTTATTTGGCTCACATGTAGTGGAGGTTTTAGGCCATACCCAGCTGATTCCAAGGCAGAATGGCATATGGCAGAGGGCAGCCCTTCATGATTGCAGAAAACAGCGAAGAACAAACCCCTGGAAATCTCATTGTAAGTATAATGCTGCCTCTGTTCATGAATCATGTTTCATGATTCTGTTTCTGCATGAAAGTGTTCATGAACCAAATCAAATTTCCCCACAAATTTCAATGGAAATACAGTTAATCCCTTCTAAACCATATGTATGTTCAACTACAAGATTATGAAGCAAAGAAAAGTATAGTACAATATGAAAAGAGTGAATACTAATTTTGTTGGCAGTGACATGGAAGTCAGGGAGGTGGGTGGGGAAGAGGTGACTGTTTGAAGGGGGAAGAGTCCTCTTTCGTAAGAACATTGGGCAGATTTTCTTCATGGATTCCTTTCTTCTTTGTCTTTTAGCTGCAGGGTCAGTTTTGAAAAA
The DNA here is from genome assembly GCA_004027025.1 of Myocastor coypus. NCBI lineage: Eukaryota > Metazoa > Chordata > Mammalia > Rodentia > Myocastoridae > Myocastor > Myocastor coypus. The sequence goes on along the minus strand of PVJA010044551.1, from coordinate 3,181 downwards.
AATAAAATAGTCTAACATCACTTGTTCTCCACTGTGCTGCATAACCCTCCAGAAAATAGAGACTGCATTACCATGCTCAGATATGACACTCTGTTCATCACAGCTATATAGAGGTGGTACTTATCAGAGAAATCTTGGCACTCATTTTTCCATAATATATTATATCACATCATTGATGAACTCCTCCACGTCTTCCTCAGAGAATAATCCTCAGCAAACAATTTCTGTTGCTCGATTGAATTAACATATTCTGTTCTCAGTTCCTTTTCATGGTCCTTAACAAATTCCCTACGCCTGCACCATGCTCACATCCAAGCCCATGTTGTTGCTCATGGACACAATGTCCTCCATTGCCTGTACATCAGATCCTTCAAAGTCAGTTTTAGTGGCATATGCCAGCCATGGATTCCTCCAGGCTGGGTTTAACTTCTGATACACTACAGTGAAATTGATGCAGTGGAGAACATTGACATTATTTTTCCAGAACCCTTCCAAAGATTTCTCTTCAGTGACATTAAAAGACATAATGAGAGGAGACTTTGCATACACCTTCTTGAAGCTGCAGATTACTTGCTGGCCTAATACCTGCAGAAGAGGTGTGATATTGGGGGAAGAATTTGACTTTGGTGAAGTCATACTCAATGTCCAAATTATGCAACAAGGAAATGTTCTGGGCCATTTTCCATTAGAAGAGGCAGTTGATTGTCAGAAGACATTCTTTAATGGTGGATGTGATCACTCATGCAACTATTCCATGAACAGTTGCCTTAAGACCAAGCTTCACGTTGACCTTTCACATGGCAGGCAGTCTATCCTTGTTAACATTCTATTCCTTGAACGCAGTAGTCATATTGGTCATATTGTCCATAGTCATACTGGCCCATTAATTTGCATATACTGAAAGGTCATTCTGCTCTTCATAGGCTTGTGCCCTGGCAGTGTCTTTTCCTTGGGTGTGATATAGATTCTGTTCAGAGTCTTCTTCCAGAAGAGCACTTCACAGCTGAGCATTTGTTAAATGATATACCCTTTTCCCTTCCTGAATTTTGTGAATTCTTTTTTATAGGCCTCTGCAGTGGCTTTGTTTGAATTGGAAGCAGGAGGCCTAACCACTGTGGATGTCACTTGTAGAAATTATCAAACCACCCTCTACTGAATTTAAATTCATCACTTGTAGATGTAGCAGGTTTTTGTTGAAATAAAACACTACACAATTTCCTGACTTTTTGTCAGGTCGACTCATATCTTTCAGCTATTTCTCTTTCAACTACACTAACAGAAGTTTTCCACCCCTTTGAGCACTTGTGTTCTCTGCTTGGTTGATGACGTTGTGCCTTTTGCCATATCAGCTCCTTTCCTGGCATGTATGTTATTCAACATAGATGAAATTTTGACTACCATCTTGTACTCCAAGGACAGATCAGTAACATGAAATCATGCTCATGCTTCTCTACAATTTCCTTCTTCAAGTCAACGGTTATATTCTTCAGAATCTTCTATTAGTCTTGCTCTGAACTTTCTTATTACTTTTATTATTGCTTTGCACCTTTGGCCACCTTCATTACCACTCTGCTCTTTCTTTCTACCACTATGCTTGCTTTGTGTTTTGTTTGGAGCTATGCCAAATTAAATAACTATGTGAATGTGTTAAAAAGCTCACACAAAAAAAGCTTTAGATCAGGTGCATACAGGTCTGCAGGGTAAACCACAGCCACATATCAAAACAGGAAGATGACAATGGTCCTCTTTTCCAATCAATGCGGAGTTCAGAAAAAGAAGCAAAATTTTGCTCGGTGCTCCTCTTCACGAACTAATTTGTTCATGAACAAAAGCATACATAAACCAAGATATTATTGTGTGACATTTTTTGGCTTCTTTCATACAGAAAGAACTTGCAAACTGGGAAGGTAGATAATTTGTTTCAGGTCACCTATAGGTGTTTTGAGCCTGGACTGAACTAAGAAGCTTGTGATAACTAAGCATTGTTATATCCAGAGCCCACTATAGAGCTAAACCTTGAAATACACTAGGACCTAAGAAATCAGCCTTTGAGAAAAAAGAAAATGTAAATTATCATCTGAAATTGGCTAGCCACCAAAATGTTCTTAAGCTATTTTAAAAGGTTATGAATGGCATTGATGAAACAGTGGACTACTTCAAGTAGTGGGAATACAAAAATGCATAGCTAGTATATTTTGTTTCCTTTTTACCTATTTAAATTTAAATAAAACATTGCATAAAATAACTCAAACCTGGGCTCTTGGTCACATGAGAATCCAGCAGGTCCCCTCAAATTTCCATAAGTACTTATGCCATTTCTTCTATACAAAAATATGTGAATTAGCTATTGTCATCTAAGATGAAATATATAGTATAAGTAAGTTACCATAAGTGTATGCAGCCTTTAATGTGTAAATATGACAACATATTATAAATAACACAATAAAGTAGAACATTTATTTTAAAAATTAATTTCTTAGGAATAAATCACAGAAAACCTATAGATAACATTATCTGAGCAAAGCAAAGGAAACTATTATATACAATGTTATGTTATTCGCAGATACGTCAGGATAAAAGGAGCTATCAAACTCTAATTTCCTCTTTATTTTTACCAGCGCAACTATAAGATAATATTCACTAGAAGGGCTCATCAGAACCCATTTATAACTGCTTTATCATTTGAAAATAAGGCAACTGTTTCAGATACACATTCATTATAGGCCTACTGTAACTTACAGGAGTCAGTGACTTTCCTGAAAAAATACAGATTGTCAAATGAGAGAGCTGTATCTACACATATATTAGGCTCAAAATTCAAAGAAAAAGGCAAATAGATAAAGTTTATAAATTTATTTTCTCAGAGATAATACTTTAAGGCTATTGAGATAGCCCACTAATTATTTATTTTTTACAAATATGTGATGTCACTCAAAACTGATACCTATAAAATGAAGTATGTGTGTGTGATACAAAAGTGAAAAAGTAAATTGTATATGCAGATAGTTCTTTTAAATTGTTCAGCATGAAAGAAGATTTCTTCAGTAAATGCATTGAGAGAACTTTAAAAAGAAATTGTACCCGAATTATTTTGGGCATTTTGAGATAAAGAACAAAAATAAATATACTTTAAAATTTAGATAAGCCCCACCGCTGGGAGCTGAGCCTGCGCACCCGCCGC
>PVJA010044550.1:0-16108 GCA_004027025.1 Myocastor coypus | reverse complement strand
CTGCGGATTCTTGTATCAGCACAGGCAAGCTTGATGAGGGCCATGAACTCGCAGTAGGTGTGGGAAATTATGTTGGTTCTGCAGTAGGGAAGCCAACGTAGCAGGAAAGGATGGGGACTGAGAAGCACTGTGCCCCGCAGGACCACTGCAAGTCCCATTCCTCCAACTACAGGGTGTGTCAGAATAGCTGAGTGTCTCAATGGACTACAAATGGCTACGTAACGGTCATAAGCCATAGTCAGCAGGAAACCAGACTCCATGGTGGAGCAAGAGTGAATCAGGAAGACCTGAGTGAGGCAGGCTTCCAAGCGAATCTCCCCATCATGAAACCAGAAAAGGCTGAGAAGTTTGGGGACAGTTGTAGTGCACACCACAAGGTCAGCCACTGCCAGCATGCAGAGGAAGAGATACATTGGCTCGTGGAGTCTGGGGTTTGTCTTAATGATAAACACAAGTGAACAGTTTCCTAGTAGATCTAAAAGGTAGACCACGCAAAAGAGGATGGAGATCCATATGTGGGCAGCCTCCAAGCCAGGAATGCCAATGAGAAGAAAGGTTGCTGCGTGGACTTCGGTTTTATTGTAGACTGACATTAAAGGAGTCAAACGTGTTCGTTTTCCCTTTCTTGATGTTTCTTCTAATGCAAACAGAAAAGTGGTTTGTAACTTTTAAAACTTCAAATTGAAATGTAAAACATGATGAACTGTCGGTCATTGGAAAAATGCAAAAATTACAAATACGTGGGTAGAAATTGTCCCATCATTTGGCAGTCAGGTTTTAAAACAAGTTTCCTCAACCTTAAAAATAGCAGCATGTAAAAACACAGAGGATGTCTGAAGTGATATCTACAAAAACATTTGGGTCCTATTTAGATGCATGTGATTGCATGAATATCATTAACCCTGCAAGGTATATCTTCTCATTATATCGACATTGACATGTTCCACGGACTTATGAATTTTAAAGTGCAGAAAGGCCAGGTGACAAATTAAATCAGTAATTATATAACCAATCCCAGAGTCAAAATTATGAAAAAAGTCCTTTGCCTTGAAAAGAAAGTGATAGCCATGAAAAATTTTCGATGAAATTTTGAATAGATAATTGATTTTTAGATGTTAGCCACAATGCTTCAGATACATAGTACAATAATGTATAACTTTGACCTAAGAGAACTACCATGGAGAAGTGTTCATTGTGGAATCAGCAGGCTTTTTTGACACTTCAGAAGACACAGTTAAGCATGATAGCAAGGAGGCACTGAGGGCAGTGAGTTAGGAGATCAATCACTGCACTATGAGTACATCTCCATTGGCTACAGATTTTGTATGCACTGCTGATTCCATCACGATATTATATCAATAATATCATTGTAGATTACCAAATAAACTTCATCACTTCTTTTCACTATTCTAATTAGTGAATATCCTGGCTTTTGATTGATTTCACTATGAAGCCATCCGCTTATTTAAGGGCTGTTCCTGGTTTTCCCTTTGGTCTTCCTCTGTCTGCATTGTCTGACCCTCATACTCAGTACTGTATTGCAATTGCCTCATTATATTTGTTCCCATTGAGATGATTTTAGCAGCAGTTTATTGGTTATACAGGTTCCCTAGAAGCTTCTCTTCTTGAACAGTTTTTCAGATGATTGTATAAACAGCAAAAGATCTAAAGAAATCCATATTCAAGTTACAAGAGGTCCAAGCGAGAGATGAATGGAAAGTAGCTCCGATGAGGTATTGTCCCTGAGACACTTTGTTTACTGTTTCAGGTACTGTCAATAAAGTATACTATTTTGTGATCATGAAAAATAAGGTTTTAGCTGGGCGTGGTGGCTCACGCCTGTAATCCCAGCACTAGGGAGGCTGAGGCAGGAGGATTGGTGCGAGTTGGAGACCAGCCTGGGCTACAAAAGTGAGCTCAAGGCCAGCCTCAACTGCATAGCGAGACCCTGTCTCAAAAAGACAAAAAAAGAAAAATAAGGTTTAATTAACCTTCAAGGGAAGGGAGGACTGAAGTGAGAACTATGCATACTATATATAGCACATTGGACCTCAAGAATCAGATGTAATTATTTTTATTGTCCTAAACTAATTTTGTTGTCATTTAAATACAGTGGTGGAGGGTTGGAGTTTCACTACATTGATCCGACTCTTAGTGATTCTCCTTTTTGAGCCTCCCAAAGTGCTGGGATTACAGGCAAGCACCAGCTCGCCCAGGCTCTATCACCCTCTCAGTGTAATCCTGGGGTGGGGCCAGCACAGCATGCTGGGGAGGAAACCCTGGTCACTGAGCTCTGCAGAAGCAGTTGCTTTACTCCACTGAGGTATCAGGCCGGCCAAGTTTCATATATAAACTTAGGGATAAGAAATGTCTCTGACGGTATGAAACTCTCTAATGGCATAAAAATTGAATCCAGGAAAAACCCAGTACTAAAATGAGAACAAATTTAAAACTTATTAATGTGTCAATGATCATCTTCTCATCATACTTTAAAAGGGATACAGTATATTTCTTTGGATTGACATGAAGTAATGCAAAAAATTTAATATTCATGTGATTTTTCTACTAGCATTGGATTATGACACAAAAATGAAATGAGTATTTACAGAATGTAAGCACAACTATGCTGACCATTACATAAAGAGTAAAAAAATCTAAGGAGATGCACATCCAAGTTAGGAGAGACCCAAGCGAGAGACGGATGGAGAGCAGCACAGACAGCCTCTGACTGACCTTCATCACTCTGGCTTGACTTTTTCTGAACATCAGCAGTCTATGAGAGGCACTGGTGAGTTCTCTGCAGTGTTTAAGGTGAGTAATGATGCAGAGTTGCATCTGGATGCTCAGAAAGACCTAGAAAATTATAAATAAGACATGGCCTCCCATGTCTAGTACAGTGTGTACTAAGAAATTTTTCTAACTGTGTGATACACATCTGTCCACATTTTTCTGCCTAGAGAACTCATATTCTCAATCAGTGAGACCTGTGAGCTGTGATGTTGTTTCTTCTGATACTTTTAAACACATGTGAATTTTAAATAACTTTTTACTGGCATGTTTCTGGCTACATTGAACTGTCATTGACACCTCCCTTGCTGTCTATATTATTTATACTTACCTTTTGTCAGCCTGTCCTTTTTCACTGTATACTTGATCATATTTTCCTTCTTCATTTTACTGCAGATTCGTCTTGCATCGAAAAGAAGCCTTTCGTGTACTTGCTTGTGGTTCCAATGAAAGTGTAAAGAGATAAAGGAAAAAGACAAGGAAAGGAATTATTTCTATTTTTGGGTAAAAATTTCGGTACAAATTGTAGTAACATTTTCATAATTATAGTGTTAAACTTTTTTGCAATGTTCAACCATTTGTCTTCAATGAAATTGAATTATATTCTGTTCTATGTTTGTATATATCCTACAGAACCTATACATCTCAGAGATGAGAAAAATAATTTTACATCCCAATTAAGAGACTGAAATAAATGGTTTATAATGCTTACTCAATGACTCTTGAATCTGTAGTGCCTCAATTTAAAATTGCACATTGTAGCATAATAAGAATTGTGCCTCTACACTTTATTTGGTAGATTGCTGGCATAATCCCACTTTGTCCTTGAAGGAGGTTTTAGGGAGGTGATAATGTTAATGATACAGATAAAAAATGAAGAGTATTAAATTAGTTTGCACATAATATATTCTATTACAAATTTGTGGAGATAGGATTTGAACTCAAGTAACATAAAGTTGTAATAGTTAAATAAAATTTTAAAATACTAGCATTCCATCATTTCTTAAACATAAATTACACAGTCTGGACTGCTTTGAGCACAGGTTAACATGACTCCCATATCATAGCTTTGTAAGGTTTGCTAAGCATGTAGACTAGTACATCCACCAACCCCAGCCAAGTCTGCCATGAATCTACCTCAGATATTCTGATGTACAGAGCAAAATCCACGGACAGATGTATTCCTAAGGAACCTTGCTGCTCAGCCTTAGTCTACAATAGTAGCGATGTCATTGAGCATAAGATATGAGCAATATATTCAGGAGCCACCTATTCAAATGAGATCAGCTGTGCCAAGAAATATTCCATGGGCCTTTTTCAGAGCCTTGAGTAGAGGCTTGAGTATAGCCATGAAATGCTTCACCCGACTGTTAAGCATCCAGCTCTTGGCTCACAGGAGAGCTCCTGTGAGCTGCTCTACCTTGCCAAGGATTCTGTCGCATCCAAGTGAGCACCGACTCATCCAAGCAAATCTTCCCTGCTCTCATGACTTATAGCTTTGCCAGCTGAGCTCAGTAAAGGACAGTTTCTAGGTGCCCCAGCTCCCTTGGGTAGAAGTTATGATAGCATCCCTGTGGTGTAAGGAAAAGAAGGACTAGAGAGTTAGGATTTTGGTTCAGAATGCAATGTCTAATATGTTAAAAATCAAATTCTTGGTAAAAGGAGGTTCTGGAAGATGGGGCGGGAGTGAATCATCCTCAGGTCTCTCTGAGCCTGTCTCTCAGCACAATGGCTGTCTCACATATGTTGGTCTCTAAAATTATGCTTACATAATCTTTTTTTCTGTATAAAATATCATTAAAGCACTAACATAATCCATACAATCTTGTTATTAGGCTTCATTATACATCTTGTATCTGTCAGATTTTGAATATTTGTATCATATTAGATATTAAATTTTATCATAATCTAAGTTCTACATTATCATATATATTTTGTTCTTTTGAGAGAAAAAATCATTTATATTTTATGTAATACAAGTAGAATTCTTTAAAGAATATTTGCTTATAATCGGTATGGAATTTTGATGAGAATTTAATTGTTTTTAAACAACATGGAAAACTGATAGTGTTAATCAATCAGTCTTTTTAATTGCATATGATTATTGTTTACTTTTGAATATATTTCCTTTGCCTTTTAGATTTTTAACAATTTGAAATAATTTGTCAATCATACAAATTTTTTCAATTATAAAGATTTCAAACTTATGCCTGTTTGCATTCTTCCTTCAAATTATGCATAATTATATCTCAAGTATGTATTTTATATAAAGTATATATATATATATATATATATATATATATATATATATATATATATATAGTTAATGCTCATGATTCCAAATTATAAGTTTTCATCTTTAAAATCCAAGATAATATTCATGGTCATTCAATTTCATATTTTTTAATTTTATTAAGTTTAATGAGAGATAAATAACAATGAGACAATTTCAAAACAGGTTGGTAGGACAGTTACAATAATTAATATAATGCATATTGTGGTCTTCATAGTAGTTGTTCAGAGTACAAGATACAGACAATATCTTTTCTAAATGGTCATTCAATGTTATTTGGAACATGAAAACATTACCAAAAATTAGAAATACCATACTTTCATGTTTGCAGATGCAAACAGGGTAAAGCTTTGCATTAGCTTTAGCTCTTAGAAACAAGTATCAGTTTTTTCTGCATATTCGGTGCTTTTTCTTTTTCTCTCTTTCATAATAATCTCCCTGTCTGTCTTAACCGACTCACAAGTGTAGCACTGAGGTGCTGAGAAGTGTCCAAAGTGACCAAGGACTGTTACCTGCTTTGGTGGTAAAATCTGTGATATGAGTTCAATTTTAATGAATATATCAAAACCTTCCTGCAAAAAAAAAGAGCTTAGATATCTATAAAAGAGGCTTGTTTGGAAAGAGCTATTGTAATATATGTAGAACGCTATATTGTTACAGAAAATATGTGTTAATTAAATTCATGGGAGTAGATTGTGCCCTATGCCTCAAAACTCCTGATTTGAATATTTTAAACTTTTATTTTATTTATTTTAATTTACTTTAATTTAATCTTTTAAAGAGTGAAAATGGTATTATAACAGAAAAATTACAAATGATACAGAATTTCACTGAGCAAAATAATGTAAACTTTACAGTATTTCTTGTGTTGCATAGTGTTGTCTTCGAATTAATTACTCATATTACCAGATATATGGATAAAAACAGAAGAAGAAAGAAAAAATCATGTATAAGAAAGTAAGAAGAGGAAAAAAGAAAGTAATCAAAGAAAGAAGATAAACAAATTAAGGATTAGCTACTCCTTTCCGTAGCGCAGCAGCAATCCCCGGTGTAGTGGTTGACACCATCCTCCCTACATACCTAGCCATTTTTCCCACAGCCAGCTCTGAGTCCTTCTTTCTCAACTCAGTAAGTTCTTCCTTCAGAACATATTAATTCCCTTTGTCTAGTATCCACTTAGCCCTACATATTTTATTTTCTCTTTCAGGGTCTCTCACTTCAGAATCAATAAACATTTCCTCATGCAGGTTTGATTTATTTCACTTAAGAGAATGGTCCCTAGTTGTATCCATTTACTGATAAAAGCCTCAAATTTATCCCTTTTTATGGATAAATATTACTTTTTTGTGTAAAAATACCACATCTGTATCCATTCTTAAGTTGACGGGCAACTGGTTGTTCCCAGGATTTAGCTATGACAAATCGCACTGCTATCAACATGCAGTAGCACTGTGGAATGATAATTTTCAGGTCTTCTAGGAAAATACCAGGAGGGGGATATCTAGGTTGAATGGGATCTCCAATCCTAGTTTTTGAGAAATTTCCACACTAATTTCCATGGTGGTTGTACCAGTCTGCATGCCCACCAACTGCAAATAGGGGTTCCTTTTCCCCTGCAGATATTTCAGCATTTGTTATTGGCTGACTTCCTGATATTACCCACACTTGCTGTGGTGAGATGGAATCTCCGTGTTGCATTTTGGGAAACAAACAACAGGTGCACCAAGAAAGAAATTAGGGAAATCAAGCTTTTCGCAATAACATCTAAAAACACGAAGCATTTAGGAATCAATCTCACAATGGAAATAAATCATTTATTCAGTGAATATTATAGTAGTGTGAGAAACAGATTAAAAAGGATTTTGGAAAATGGAAAAATATTCCTTGCTCCTGGATAGGAAGAACTAACATTGTGAAAAGCCTTTATCTAGAACATATAGAAAATAAGAATTCAGGTATTAAGAATTCAAAGACCCAATCCAAAGAAATGGGCATCTGAAATAAATGTGATCTTCTAAGATAAATACAAATGGCAAGTAAATATAGTATAAATGGTCATGACTTGCATTTTGTACAATAGAAGAGCTTGAAGTATTTGTCTTCCTATGATAATTTATATTAATCTCAGTTATGTATAAATACATTGTAACAAATGACACAATGTTTTCCTTTATAAATCTGAGTGCTCCTATGTGCACACGTGCCACATTTATTTCCCTGAAAAGGACGCTGGGTCTCAGTGATTTCTCTATTCAGTGAGCAGAGGGACCCCCATTTCACATGTGCAGGTGAAGCTTTCCTCTTTAGCACTGTCAATGTGTTTTTTCTCATTCTTTCCCCACCAGGGTGCTGAACCATCTCTCTGAGCAGTAGAGCAGTCTTAAAATTATTTACTGATTAATGCTTAATCAGTGCTTGAGGAGAGATGAAGACAGCGTCCTTTTATTTTGCCACGTTGGCGGCCTACAATCACTTTACACTCTGAACAACATAATACTTTGATTTTGGTCCCCTCCTGAGTCAAGACAACAACACATTAGACTCCCCAGAGATGTTCTGGGTTTACAAAATCATCTCTAGGACATTTTCTGTTGATGATGCCTCACAGGTCATGGCCATAACCCCACAAAAAAGTGAACAGGATGAGTTGAAAAAAAGAGACAGGATTCAATCCTGGGTTCAGTCTGGTGAGCCCTTTCTGTTTCTCTTTTTTGAGGTGCTTCTGTGGGACTTATGGAAGGACAAAGGCCTAGGGTCACAGCAGCAGGGAAAAAGTGAAGGCAAAAATCTTTGGGGACGGAAATCTAAGATTGAAGCTTAGGAAGTGAATAAGAGTTATGGCTGTGCATTGCCTGATAAAACAACAAAAGTCACGGGGTTATACCCTGAACCTATTGGATGTAAATTTTGCAAAAATCAATCTGCTATTATCTAAACCTTTATGTAAACATATGATATTTGTATTATGGTTTTAAGTATCTTAACATAGTTGTATATTTATTCTAATGACGTTTTAACATTTTACCAATTTTTAAAATTTTTGTTTAATTTTTGAAGATCATGGAAAGTTGTTTAAAACATTAGAAATCGTACAGAATTTCAACAATCATCATGATAGAAATTCAACAAGGATTGTTATATTGTCTAATGCTGTCTTTGACTTAGTTGTTCAGAATATTAGATTGCAAATTTAGCCAAAAACTTAGATACATTCATCTTCAATATATCATTATAGATGAAAATGGAGCACAAAAGTTATAAAATGGATGTGGAATCTGACACAAGAAACACATACTGCTTATTTACTTTTTTATATAATCTTTTTTTTTTTTCCCTGGGGTATCAGGGATTGAACTCAGTACCTTGTGTTTGCCAGGCACACACTTATGCTACTGAGCTAACTTGCCAGGCCATTTTTGCCAATCAAAAGCAGTATTTGATTGACCTCAAATCATGGTTCCATGTACTTCAGAACTTTCAGTTGAAATGAACCAAATAAATACTCATGGTTCAAAGAAGTTTCAGTGTGAGAGACAAATGTATGGATATATGAAAGTGGAATCAATTACATTTTTGAAATTCTGTGTGACTAGGAAATGCGGCTGCTGTTAGAATTTCTGAGGTACTCAGTCACTGACTAGTGTTGATGTAATAGTGACAGTTCCACAATTTCGTGATTATAAATATGTCCTCCAGCTATTTCCACGTATAAGCAAGTCACTGTCAGTATAGCTAATGAACTACTGACACACTGTCTCACTTTAAGACAAAAGTATCTGATTTATGATATGAAAATTTCTAGTATTTTGCTATAATTAAAAAGTAGTACTACCTCTGTTCTTTACTAGAAAATGATATGCAGCCTAGTTTTTTCTTTAATTATGAATGTTCCATTGATATGTAGACTTTTTTTGTTGATAGCATTTAAAATAAATTTAAATTTATTGATCATGTCGCTATTAGAAAAAATAATTTTCTAGTCTTCTATATTCTATATTCTGGGTATGCTTTCTGTTTGGTTTCTAACATTATTTTACTAGAACATTTCCCACTTAATGTGCAATGTTCCCTTGAAACTTACATTTCAACTTTCTCTCTCTCTCTCTCTCTCTCTCTTTCTTTCCTTCTTTCTCTTTTTCTTCTTTTATCTTTTAGTATATTTGGTACTGGGTCTGACTATGGCGCCCAGACTCATAATGATTCTCCTGTTTCCAGAAACCCCAATACTGGCATTACAGATTCACACCACCACACCAGGTCTCTTGTGATTTGCACTGATTATACTACACAAAATTTTTTTCCCATGACTGAAAGTTTCCTACACTGACTCGCTCCTAGGTTACCTATATTGTAACCTTTATGGCATTCTTTTTTTTTTTTTTTTTTTTTTTTTGTCTTTTTTGAGACAGGGTCTTGCTATGCAGCTCAGGCTGGCCTTGAGCTCATTTTTGTAACCCAGGCTGGTGTCGAACTTGCACTGATGATCCTCCCAAGTGCTGGAATTACAGGCGTGTGCCACCACGCCCGGCTTGGCATTCTTTTTTCTAACAATAAGACATCATAGAAGAGAAATCTCTATTCTTTTGAAAAAAAACTGTGTCTCCTCTAAATATGATGATCTCCTGTTTCAGTCTTTCCTTTTTACGTGTTTGGTATTTTCTATTTCCTTCACCATTTTAATCTGCACTGCCGTTGCTTGCATAATGTGGGCCCTCTTCTTGGGTCTTGTTCTTCTTGTATATTAAAATCTAGATAATAGCCTGATTGTTTCATTGAAATTATTCTGTCAACTATTATTGCTCCTCAAATCATACCAGTGATCAAAAGAAACTTTAGTATAAAATACTTATAGACGAAAAAAGATTAAATGCTTTGAAAATGCACCCCTTCCACTCCCACAAGTGATGTACATGAAAATATTTAAGAAAATGCATTTTTGCATAACTTTGAATATTATGAAGCTTTTTTCTTCAAGTAATCTGAAATGCAGAATATATTGCCTTTGTATCTAGCAAACTTTCAATTTATTTTTGTTCCTTAAACTGTTAAATCATGATGTCAATGTGCTTATATCAATATTCACATATTTAATTCCTTTAGATATGAATTTTTAGAAGATCTTAACTGTGAAAACATGTGCAGGGTCTGTGCTTTTACTTATGTCTTAGAAAAGGTACAGTTTTTATTTTACTTGTTGCCATTCTTTTCCTGGCACTCACTCTCTTCCTATTCTTCTCTTGCTCTGTCAGCCTGTGTACTCCAACCACTCAGTGAGATGTTCAAGGCTCCGAGGGCCATTTCCTTTGTGAAATGATTGAAACATTCCCTTGTACTTGTTTGTAGAGACTACCTGTGTTACTGTGCAGGTTCTGATGCTAAATTACAAGTGGTACACAATTTCTCAGTAAAGATCCATCATGTTACTACAGTAATTGTAAATTAATATTAGCAAAACATTGAGTTTTCATCATGTAGATACGTGTTAATGCTACAGATTACATTTTTTTTTAAAAAATATGTTCATTAATAAATAACTTAATACCTTTCTTGTATATCACATTTGTTCTATCATCTAACATAGCATAAGGAATAGAAATGATTCCCTGGGAATTCTAGTTAATCCATGTGTGTAGCAAACTGAAAGGGAATTGTACTTATAATGACCAGGGAATATAACTAGTAGAGTAGATACTGAGGCAAGATATTCACGAGGTGAAATATAAAGCTATTCAAAATTAGTAGAGAAGAAAGGACCCCAAAAAGATGCATTATGTACAACACTGCGGGTGTGTGCTTGTGCATATGTGTGTCTGTGTGTGTATTGTATGTAGAATGAAGCCAGAATTTTCACAGTATGTACATCTCATACGTGTATGTCTTTATGTTTTATTTTGAAATAGGGTCTTACTGAATTGCTCAAGGTAGGCAAAGTTAGGCTTTCTCTGACTTGCAGTCCTCCTCAGTCTTCCAGAGCCATTGGATTACTGCTGTGCTATCATGGAAACCTCATGTAGCTCTTAAGTTTTTAAAATTTCACAGCATAACTTCCTCCCAAACTTTGATATTGTGAGTGTGCTTTTTCAATGTTCTTTCCATCTATTTTTAGTTGTATGAATGAATTCAAGGATAAATGTGTACAGTGGAATAACAGTCCTTTTTTCCTTTAGGATTCCATCTCCACTGACTTCTACCTGATACCCTGCAAGTTGATGAGCATTAATCTGTAAGGACATGGGTTTATGTGATATCAAACAGGATGATCCTTCTCAATGAACTCGAGTTTCGCCTCTCCTCCTTCTTTCTGCTGGGTATTCCAGGACTTGAAAGTCTTCACCTCCTGATTGGCTTTCCCTTTTTTGCTGTGTACATGACTGTACTCATCAAAAGCTTCACTATCCCATTGGTAGTCAAGACAGAGAGCAGCCTACGTTAGCCCATGCTCTACTTTATGTTCATGTTGGCTACTATTGACTTGGGTCTCTCAAGAGTTACCATCCCAAAGATGCTTGGCATCTTCTGGTTTGGCTTCAGGGAGATAATTTTGAAGCCTGTCTCACTGAGATGCTGTTCATCCTCAACTTTACTGGCTTGGAATCAGCAGTCTCTTGGCAATGGCTTATGACCGTTATGTGGCCATCTGCAACCCACTTCGCTATAGCACCATTCTCACAAACAGGGTTGTTTCTGTGATTGGTATTGGTGTGTTAGTTAGATCATTTATTTCTGTTGTCTCATTCCTATTTCTCATGCTATGAGTTCCCTTCAGTGGGAATTATGTCATTCTCTGCATCAACTGTGAACACACAGGTCTTCCTCGTCTGTCTTGTGCCAGTATCAAGATCAATATCATCTATGGCTTGGGTGCTATTTCGATATTGGTCTTTGGCATTATCACAGTTGCTCTGTCTTATGTTCAGATTCTGTGTACTGTCTTCTGACTGCCATCTCTGTAACACCAATTCAAGTCCCTCAACATGTTTGGATCTCCTGTGTGTCAACCTTATCTTCTATACACTGGCCACCCTTTTATTTATTTTTTATTTTTATTCATTTTTAATGAGGAAAAAAGATGAAGTAGCAGTAAAACAGTTTCAAAACAAGTTAGTAGCATGGTTGTAACAACTAATACAATGCATATTGCTGTCTTCATGGTGCAGACCTGGTATCCCACCTAAACAATGTTAAATAATATTAGTTTGCCTAAATAAACTTTCATTCTTAATGAACTAAGACAAAGTAGCTGCATATCTGTCCTAACTTTCTTGTGTGTGTGTGTGTGTGTGTGTGTGTGTGTGTATAAATATATTTACTTTTTAAAGTTTCTAATACTAGGAAAAAATGTCATTCCATGTCTTATAAATAGATTGTAAATAGCGAAACAATATGAATCATAAAATAAAAAATATAACTAAAAATATTCAGAAAATTAATTAAATGCTAATTAATTAAAATGAAATAACTCCAAACAATATTCCACAATTCAAATCAAATCATGAATCCAATTTAGAGGCCAGAATTATCATATGTATAAATCTGTAATCAATTCAGAGTACTCACATAGTATTTGAGTAGGTTAATGGATGCAAAGATATCAACTAAGAAAAATTTTTAGTGGTACTAAAGAATTACTAAGAATAAAACATAACATAAATATTGGAATGGAAAATACATGACCAGAACTTCTAACAGTTTGTGGATAGGATATTGCCCAAAGCTCTAGTATACTGTGGATGTGTACAGTGCCCATGATACTTACTGGCCAGGTGTCACTTCTGGGACTGAACTGCTGTTATTTCCTTGATATCCACCATATAGAACTAGACACAATCATAATTTATAGCCTTCAGGAGAAGTCCATTTGTACAATATGGCGATGAACATATTTTGCTGCTGTATACAAAAGAATAGTTGAAAGACAGATTTTGTATACCTCTTTTTCTCCTGTGTTTAATTGTCTGCCCTAAAGAATGGGTTCATTCCACTCTCCTGTATGGAGTTGTAATCATTTTGATCCCTCTCTAGAATATCTTTTAGTAAACTGTATAGGGTTGGCTTTGTTATCATGAAATTCTTTAGCTGTTCTTTGTCCTGAAAGTATTTCACTTCCCCATCAAACTTGAGAGAGAGTTTTGCAGGGTATAGCAGTCTGTGCTGCAACTTATTTTCATGGAGGATTTGAAGTACTCTGTTTCATGCTCTTCTTGACTGCGAGATTTGTGAAGAGAAATCTGCCATTATTCTGATAGGTTTTCCGTTAATTGTGATCTGTTTCTTTTCTCTAGTGGCTCTTAGTATACTGTTCCTGTGATGAATTTCTGGGATTTGATTATTATATGTGTGGGTGTTGTTTTAATTGGGTTGATGTTATTTGGAGTTCCATATGCTTCAGTTCGCTGAATGTCAAATTGTTTTCCCACATTTGGGAAGTTTTCTGCTATTATTTCTGCCCATATACTTTTTATAGCATTTATACAACTCCTTCTTTCTCATTGATGCCTATTAGTCTTACGTTGTTCAACTTTGCATTATCTTGCAGATGTTGAATTATTTTTTTCTTACATGCTAGTTATTTTTAAGAGTTTTTTTTAACACCTCGTCACTAGCTGCAATGGTGTCTTTAATATCTGATAATTTATTTTCACTTTCATTGAAGCAGTTTTGCCAGATTGTGATTGAGGTTTTAAGTTCCTGTAGAGCACTTTGAATCTGCTTCATACAAGAAATAATGTCTCTTGAAAAAAAAAATGGCTCATTGACTTAAATGAAAGATGTAAGATGAAATCTTGAAAATATTAGAAGAAAGTACTGGAAGATATCCAAGTAAATAATGATTTCTTCAACAGTAGAATGATAGATCAGAAAAATGTAGTAAGATTCGATTTAATTACAAAAAATTAAAAATCTTCTTTATATTTCAAGGAACAAGAAAATAAAAAGCAAACAACAAAATGGTAGAAAATGTATAATACTTTTGTGATAAAGCATTGATAAGCATAATAAAAAATCAATAAATTTTATACTAAAATAAGTAATAATCAATGAATAGAGAGATAAGATGAATAGGAACTTAGTTTTTAAAATTACAATGTAGTTACTCAGATCAGCAGATACAGGGATGCAAAATTTATTATAATACAAAGTAAATGGGCATTAAAATATATGAAAAAATATACTTAGCATAGTTAGCCATTGGATAACTGCATTGAAATTCTTAACCCTATTCAAAATGTCCATTGTCAAGGAAAAAAAAAAAAAAAAAAACAAGAGAAGAGCAAGTGCTCATAAGGATTTGAGGAGAAAAAATGAAACTTTGAATGCTATTGGAAAGAATACAAATTTTTAGTGCAGATACCATATGTGATTATATACAGGTTCCTCAAACAAGTTGAAAACAGAATGGAAATGTGATATGTCCAGCTATACTACTCCTGGATAGATTCTCCAAGTATTCTATCATTGTATCCTTCCATATGCAGAAGTGTAGCATTATTCTAATTAGTAAAGACTTGGTTACAGCCCAAGGTGCACATCAAAGGGAAACGCTAAAAAGAACAAATTTGTGTCTTCATAGGAAAGTAGATGCTTCTTGAGATTGTCATGTTATGTAAAATAAATCAAAATAAAACAGGAATATCATGTATTTTCTGCTGTATGTGGAACTTAAAAGGGGAAAAATTCATGAAACTCTAATAAGAGGGAATGAGAAAGTTTTCATGGAGGTGACCCGAAAGTAAGAGGATAATATGCACAGAAGTTAGGGCCAAGGAGCCAACAACTCAGCGGAGTAAAGTGTCTGGAAAATGTCGGGGATTGGACTGGACTTGCTGTGCAGGGCCCACCTCCGGGGTGCACTGAGACGGCAATTGAGACAGGACTTGGTGACACACGCCTGTAATCTCAGTTCTTGAGAGCCTATAAACACGCTGATTCCTATGATTTCATTCTAGCATTAAGAACCTGAACATCCTGTAGACATTTACCTGAAGTACAAAAAAATAATAATAAAATAAAATAAAATAAAATAAAACAAAACAAAACAAATAATAGTCAAAACTCAATGAATGCACATAAAGCACCACACTAAACATGACAATTTATGTTAATTAGACAAACATGATTATAAAACCAATATTAAAATATTTGAAGGACACATCAGTGCTGACTTATTTTGTAAAATCATTTTTACTATAAATGCAATCTATTCTAAATATATTCAGATTTTTCTACAATGACAATGAAAAATGCTTATGAAATTAGTACCTTTAAATAAACCTCAAGGTAGTTATAATGAGTGTATTCAAATGATTATATTTGAAGGGAATATTGGTCTCACTCTAGCTTACTCTCTCAATTTATGTGGTAACATTCCTAAAAAGCATAGATCATTTAAAAGCCCATCTTTTCATATATGCAATTTTCTTTAGAAAATTTATTTTCTTAAAATAGTTTCAGTAAAACAAAACCTTCACAAAGCACACATAATATTCTTCTAAAATACATGGTATAATGATTCTTGGTAGGTATTACTCATCACCAAAAATTATCTATTTTAGGGGCTTTGAGAAAGAGAAAAAATTAAGGAACCTGTCTCGGATTCTCTTGGTCCTCACCCCATAAATAATGGGGTTCACCATGGGTGGGACAAGTAGGTAGATGTTGGCCACAAATATGTGGATGTGGGGAGCCACCTGGTGTCCAAACCTGTGTGTGAGAAAAGAGAAGAAGGCTGGAGTGTAGAACACCAAGATGACACAGACATGGGAGACACAGGTGCCCAAGGTCTTGAGTCTGGCATCCTTGGATGGCAAGCGGAAGACAGTGTGCAGAATGAGGACATAAGAACAAAGGATCAATATGAAGTCCACTCCCCCTGTGAGAAAGGCAACAATGAGGCTGTAGGCTCTGCGGATTCTTGTATCAGCACAGGCAAGCTTGATGAGGGCCATGAACTCGCAGTAGGTGTGGGAAATTATGTTGGTTCTGCAGTAGGGAAGCCAACGTAGCAGGAAAGGATGGGGACTGAGAAGC